>JANHFP010006810.1:0-10274 GCA_032468135.1 Calamaria suluensis
CCGGTCTGTGGGAGACCATTGGCAGAACATGGTCTTGTAGGTACGCCGGTTCAATGCCATGGGTCACTTTAATGGTCATAACCAGAACCTTAAAGCGAACCCAGAAGATCACTGGCAGCCAATGCAGCTCGCGCAGGAGAGGGGTCAAAGGGGCAAACCGTGATGCCCCTGAAACCACCCGCGCGGCCGCATTCTGCACTAGCTGGAGTCTCTGGGTGCTCCTCATAGGGAGTCCCATGTAGAGAGCATTACAGTAGTCCAGACAGGAGGTAACCAGGGCATTTGTTCAGTGCCATTGTAGTTTCACTGAGTGAGTGGGCCTTAACCAAAGGACCTATATATATAGTATATTATTTAAAAAGAAATGAATGGAGTCTTAGTATACTTTGCATAAAAATGAGGTTAGGAATCAAGTTGGCCAAAGGAGTTATTTGGATTGATATTTTAATTGATATATTAAACGTATAAATGTATGTGCACATTACACCGATATACTTTACCTACCTGTCAAGAAAGGTGACTTCTTTTGCTAAGAGGAAATGTCCCCAGGACTCAGTCAGATGCAATTTAGAAGGAGCCCAAACTAATTCAGAGTATGTGAGTGATTCTTGCTCAGGCTGGCTTTTGGAAATGATAATTTTCAGGAAGAGCTCTGCTTTCTGCGCTGTCTTTCACTGTTATCAAAGGTCATTTTATGCCATGGATAATGGGAGACTGATGAGCCGTGATCATGTATAATGGTGCTGGGATCTAGATAATAAATAGACTTACCTCTTCTTCCACATTCAATGAGTTCAGATCATTTACAATCAAACCAAGCAGGATTTCCAAGACCGGTACAGGAGCTAGCCCTGTGGATTCAACAAGTAGAGTTACAATAGCTCTGCATTAAAATGGACACATTCATCTACAAATTCCTGAATAAGCTCATGGAACTGTCTCCAATTGGTTAAAGCAAGAAATGCTATGATTGGACTGGAAGATTTCGTGAAGCATCTGTCTTGAAATAGATCATCTCCCAGTGAAGGCAGAGGGCCTTTTTTCACAATACAAATATTGAAACAATGATGGGATGGGATTTGGAAGAGATCTATACAGTCATCTGATGACAGAAGAGCTCTCTATAGTCTAGACTTTCACAAACTACTGTGTTTCAAATCATCATATCACAGATACAAATTGATGGTATTCACAGAAGATAATCACATAGATTCTTCTTCTGTTTATTGCTTTCATGCTTGAGATCATTACAAATAGTTGGCCCTGAATCTCCATTGTGTGTTGAGTTGATTGCATTTCTCTCAGCCTTGAAAAACAAAGTACTACATTCTTTGGATTCCCACTTTACCTCACTCCTCACTCTCTCTAGGCATTTTACAAGGAAAAAACAAGGGCACTTAACAGTTGATGATTGATTGTACAGTAACTGTGGTCACATCAACACTGCATTATGAACTGTACCTGTTCTGCACTGACAAAGTTTATATCTAAGCTGGTTTAACAAAAATCTGCCCAAACTGAGTCAATTTAGCAACTCTTTAGGATTCAGTTTGGACGGCAGGCAACAATGGCCATTTACTTTTCTTTATGTGGGTGAATCTTACTGTATCCCCCTGTGCTCAAGCGTACACAGATATACACAGGATGGACTGATTAATTATCTACAATCAAGTTGATGTTGATTCTTAGCAATCACATGGATGGTTTCTCTAGGACCATCTGGTTCTTCAGATCTTCCAATGAAGTCTCAGTTTCCGCTGTAACCGAGTTCATCCAGCTTGCTGCTGATTGTCGTCCCCACCCCCAATTCTTTCCCAGCATTATAAACTTCTCCAGGGAGCTGGGTTTTCACATAATCTATGCAAAGTATAATAATTTGTATCTGCTGTGAAAACTCTGAATTGATTTATTTTATGTATATATATATATATATATACATAGAATATACATATACATATATATATATTTTGGGGGGCTATCAGTGGCGCTCTCCAGATTCTCTCCAATTTTATCATTGTTCAAAAGCGCCAATACTTTTTTTTTATCTTACTTATTCAGAGTCCAACTTTCACTTTAGTGTTATAAGGAAAACCATGGCCTACGTGATTTTGATCTACTACCACTACTGCTATTACTATTTTTGAATAATAATAAACATGTTTCTTGAAGAAAATCATCTGCTGAGGCTGTCCTGTAAGGAAGTAAAGCACTTTGGATCAAAACAAGGAAGGGAAAAAGAATACTTTACATGGTCAGAGGTTGTATTTGCAATGGGACGGAGGTAAGTAAACAGCATTGCTCTTAAAAAAATGTTGCTGTCTTATTGCAGCATTTGGTGAACTACAAATGTGAATAAGCCTTTTAACTAAAGTCTGTCTACTTGACACTTATCAAAGTCAAGGGAACAAACTGTCAAACACAGGTAGTCCTTGACTTCCAATTACTTGTGTAGTGACCATTCAAAGTTACAACAGCACCAAAAAAAAAGTCTTGCAATCCCTCCTCCTTATGAGCATTGCAGCATCCCCATGGACCCATGATTAAAATGTGGGTGCTTCGCAACCAACACACATTTACCATGGTTGCAGTATCCTGGGGTCACATGATCACCATCTCTAATATTCCCAACTGGCTTCCAAGAATCAAAGCCAATGGGAGAGCCTGGGTGTGTTTAATGCATCTCACTTAACAACTACCTTGCTTAGCAATGGAAATTCTGGTCCCAATAGGCAAGGACTACCTGTAAGTATGAATCCAACCAATTAGAATAGAGCTGCCCTTGGAGGTCTTCTAGTCCAACCCCTTGGTCAAGCAGGAGACTCTATACCAGTGATGGCAAATCTTTTCGGCAATGAGTGCCGGAAAGGGAGCATGTGTGCATCTGGGCCACAACCCAGAAGAGGAGCTGCCCGGGGTACACACGTGAACTTCTGGTTTCAGCTACTGAACTTCTGGTTTCAGCTAGCTATTCTTCCAGATTTCTGGTGCGCAAGTGCATGTGATGAACAGCTGGCTGGCATGCATCACGAAGGGAAATGGAAGACCAGCTAGGAGATCTTCCAGTTTCCAGCACTGTTGCATGCAAAATAGCTAGCTGATCATCATGTGTACTTGCGCACCAGAAACCTGGAATAACAGGTGATGCCACATGTGCCACATGGCATGGCTTCATCTGCCATGTGTCAAAGGTTCGCCATCACAGTCCCTATACCATTTCAGACACCTGGCTATCCAGTCTTTGTTGTTAAAAACCTCCATGTTAGAGCACCTACAACCTCTGAAGGACTTCCTCTGGTTAATTGTCCTCACTGTTAAGAAGTTTCTCCTTAGTTCCAGGTTGCTTCTCTCCTTGATTGGTTTCCATCCATTGTTTCTTATACTGACCTCTTTGTGCTTTGGTAAATAAGTAGACCTCCTCCTCTTTGTGGCAACCTCTCAAATACTGGAATACTGCTACCATGGCATCCTTAGTCTTTCTTTTCACTAGACTAGCCAAACCCTAAGGTTTTATTATGTATGTTTTATTATATGAAACATAATAAAACTAGGGGAAGAAGCCCCAGGCATTACACTTTCCTTGCAGATATCAAGTGTACAATATGTGATATTGCAATAGAAGCCACAATTTCTCATTTCTTATTTCTGGCTATTTTTAAGTGCAGTGTTAATACATGATTTTTTAAAAAAGTTTTCTTATTATAAATTTACCTATAAATAACCCTCCTGCAGGTAGATTTTAAAAGACATTAATGGGATGGATACATTGTACAGTCTGGTTTTTCAAATTCCTTTGGAAGCCAAAGAAAATGTTATTCTAAATAATAGAATAGAATCACATAGTTTCCACAAGACAATAGCTTGCTTTGCCAATAAAAATGTAGATTGTATCATGTCAGCAGAGGGAACAAAATGTTCATCTCCCTGTGTATCTACATGTACTTTTATGATCTAATTAAAATAATTAGGATCAATCTGATAGGAACAAGAGGCATTCCGTTGTCCTTGTTAACATCTATTCAAAAAAGCAACTATCAGACCCCACACAGTCAATCATAACTGGGATTCCACGGATGATTTAAGCTAATGAAGTCACTGTTGGTTACAAACACTGAAAATCAACAAACATTACTTTACATTGTCAAGTAAATTGTTGATTTTAAAGAATGACTCTGAATTCAACCCAGTTGAATTGTAAGAGATAAAGTTAGACAATTTATTCAAATCATCACTAGGTGTTTAAGGTGCTGTTCTTTAATCTCTGGGACGTCATCCCAGAGAATAGGATTCTTTAGATTTCCCCACCAGAGATTGAAAGAAGGCTATGGCTTTAAAGAAGGAAATACAACTTTCAAGCTTTATTTCCCCCTTGCTGTCAACGTTTGATGGCTACCATTCTTCAAGTGACAAATCTCCATTGATTCCTATGCTGCTGGACTGAGCTGGCACAGCAACAATATATATTGTTGCAATTGGATATAAGAATATACTTCCAGAACACTTATCACCAAACCAAAGGATTGTTTTGCTACCTCTTGGACTGAGATATAGTTTTGTTTTACGTTGCATGGATGTTGCCTATTTCTACAAGCTCCAGATGGTTAACAACATACATGTATAAAGTACTCTATGAAATTCCATATAAACAGCAAAAACCAGGTATTGGCAGTTTCATGCTTTGGGTCATGGTATCACACACCTTCTCTAATGTCACCCATATGTCTGAAATCTGCTTCAGTACTTCATTCTTAATGCTCGGGTGAACACTGGTGCTTCTTAACTAGTGAGTAGACCAGGTCAGCAGCTGCCTTTAGCAACATACCAAACCTCCAAATTGGAGTGGGGGCTAACCAAACTCAGTGACTACTAATCTATTTTTTTAATGATTTTTAATTGAATAACAATTAAAAACAAATAATTAACTACAATGTATAATACATTATAATAATATTTACATATGATATAATATATATACAATAATATACATATACATATAAGTTATTAACATCAAAGGTGAAAGTAAAAACAAAGTGTTAAAGAAAAAAGAAAGAATATAATAACAATAACAATAGCAATATAGTAACATTAATATAAATAATAATAGTGATACTAATAATAGTGATAATAAAGAAAATAATAAACATATAAGAATATGTAAATATATATATATACGTATGACCGTAAGGTTCTCTCTATTTTATCTACCATATTATTATCAGTGTCAATTATTTTGTTCATAAAGCTTTTACCTTTTCTTTAGTTTTTAAACTAACTGATATTATATTTAGATTTTATCCATTTATCCATTATCTAATCTATTTTACTGTATGTAGTTTGGAATTGGAAACATTATGTAAGACTACCAGAATACCACATTTTTAAAGAACATGTTTCTTTTCATAGTTCTTTTCCAAAGTTTGTTTTTACTAAGCCCGGTTTTTGTTTATTTTGGATATTTCCGTTTGCATTCATGTGAATTTCTTTCTGAATAGATTTAAGACTAAGCTATGTAAATGCACATGAGATAAATGAGTCAGAAACAAAAAGTCAGGTTAACAATCAAAGCCCAAGCTAATTGTTTTTAATTCATGATTGTGTAAATCCATTGATCAAGGTATTTCACAGCCTGGATAAATGTTTTGTTCTTAATTGATGGAAACAATTTCAGAATCTGTTCTATTGTCCTAGAAGCATATTCTATCCCATTTACATATAATTTGAATTAATAGTATGTTAATTGTATTCAACTAAGTAATAACATACTAATTAAGTATGCCCTACAACTTACTATGCTTTTTATATATGAAACAGCTTGTTATGGGTTTATCATCATACACTTTTAAAGGGGCCTGGAACTCTGATGATGAAGATCATGATCATTTTTCTTCAGATTGCCTAATTCTTCTTGGATAGAATCAGCTAATTGTCACAATTCTCATAGATTTCTTGCAGCTATTTAAGAGAAGGGGAGTGTATACTTGACTAGTCTAACCATGCTTAGGCTTATTCCATGATAACAATGGGCCATTACATTGTTGTAATAATGGACTAGAGTACATATTGCAACTGAATGTCTATGGAGATTCATCTAGGTCATGGTTGCTCCAAAGATGCTTTTTCAAAAGGCAGGTAGACTGTCTCCTTTTTTTTCTTGAAGACATTTCGCTTCTGAAATGTCTTCAACTGAGGATGCTTCTTGGATGAGAAGTGAAAAGTCTTCAAAAAAAGGGAAATCCAGTTGCCTTTTGAAAAAGAATCCTTGTGATTGCAGTTCTAACTTTTAACCAGTTCAAACATGGAACTTTTCTACAGAAGGAAGAGAATGTAAGTATGAATTTGGACATACTTATACTATAAAACTTTGTAGCATGCTAATTTTATATGGCAAGTTCCAAGTGAAAATGTAATGGAATCCACATTCCATGTTTTTTTTCAAAAAATCATCTATCTAGATACATGGCCCAACTCTAAGAATTTTTCTCTAACTCCTCTTTTACCACCGGATGTTGAAGGAGATGCAAAGTTCCGGTGGCCACAACCATTGTTATTTGATGCTGTTGAAGTAGTGTGTCTTTTTGATGTTGTCTCTCCATCTTCTTCTGGATCTATCAGAAGAGGTGCTCTTTGACTCTCTCCTCTTTTTGTACATGCTTTGTATGGTATAGAATCCCAGAACAGTGGTTCCAAGACATTGGTCTCTAACACTTGTCCTGAAAAATGTTTATGTCATTAACGCACCATAAATGTTTCCATGAGTCTTTAGAATCTCTCTAAGGCAAGTGGATTCATATATATTTGTGGAGCATAAGGTAGAAGATAGCTTCTCAAGTTAAGAAGAACCCAACTCTAAAAGATGGGCCAAAATGTTTAAAGAACTTTGAAATATTTTTTTCTTGCCCATTGGTTTCATTAGTTGACCTTTATAATTAAAAAAAAAACCTTAAAGGCTTCCTTGCTGTTTTATTTTTGTTTTTTCAAACTTTTTTATCTTAAACATGCACAAATATGCACAAGAGAAATATCTCAGTAATTAATATCCCAAGACTTCATCTATGTTGTCATTATGATGCATTAACATGACAGATCATCAGAGGCTTGTTAGATAGAAAATTCATTAAATCCCCCCCCCCATATTTTTAAGATAGTAGAAAAATGTCAGGTATGGAATTGCTTGTCTAATTATTTTGTTAAATTAAGGCCTTTTAAAGGAACTTTTAAAATCTCCTTTAGGTTCAGGAAATAGCTGTAAAATATTCTTCTCTTTGAATCTGTGTTAATTTTACAACATTAGGAAAATTCATAAATATAAAAAATGCATGGAAAGATATTATGGATACTCCAACTGACTTTACACAAGATCTCTAAAGAACAACTCATTCAAAGCTATATTTTTTAAAAAATATATACAATTTTACTAAATTTACCTCTGAATTTGTCTAAAAAACATTCACTATGCTAGCATATCATTGCCTAAAATGTTTGCAATTTTGAATTGCTGCACAATCATGAAAAAGAGAAATGGTGGATTAATATCATTAATAATTGTAGACATTTTTCATAGTTTGGACTAAAATTTCCACAACTCCTGACAATTGATCATACTGACTAAATTTTATAGAATCTGAAGCCCACAGCATTTGAAGGTAGCAAATTGCCCTCTGACTTTATTCATATATAACATAAGAAGAGTCTCCCTATAGTCTGAATCCAAGAATTTTGGCCTTCATCCAAATGAAATTATGGAAATTATCTTGCTTAGTAAGGAACATATGAGAATAGAACAAAGAGAGAAAATTCCATTGACAATAACATATAGGTGATTTGTGAAGAATGCACTGCAACTGTCTTAAGCCAATTCAAATTGTTTGTCTTCTAATGCATTCAGAATTAATCCAACTCAAGAATATATAATCTTTCTTGAACCACACTTGACCCTTGAAAAATGTGCAGGGAATAATAGAAACGTTTAAGAAGTGGCTGGAAACAGAACAAAAAACTGGATATGACTAGAACACAATTAAGTTGGTTAAATTCCTTTTGGATTCAACATTGTTTGTATGAGCTAATTAGGTACCATCAAGTCAGTTTCAATTCCGGACAATTTACCTGCCTAATCTGTCTCCAGTAACAGGTTGTAATTATTCCAAATTTTAATTTTCTCTATGTGTGCAATAATTTCCCCTTCAGTGACATAAAAAAGATAATCTGGTGACAAACTTTATAAGGACTCTTGGAACCTTGCTTAGGTTTTTGTCGGAGAACAAGTAGCCTTGGAGGTTTGCAAACATCTAAGCATAACCAGAGTTTCATTTTTTCTCTTACTCCTTCTTGCTAAGGATTTGGATCTGACTAGATCTTGCGTCGACTTTCCTGAAATTATCTAAACAAATGTCAATATCCTATTCTGCCTTGGTGAGGCCCTTTACCTCACAAACAAGCATTGTGCTTCCTCAAAGAATTGAAGAGCCTTCAGAAGTGTATTACTCCACCTCAGAAAACACTCACTGAAACTCCTGTTGGTAGATGAATTGAAACAGTGGAACCACTATATTCCTTAGAAGTGGAGCACCACTTGATTTCACAGAAGAGGCTGAATGGTTGTTAAAAGAAAGTGCCTCTTTGAAGATCCACTCAGACCTAATCCAATTGCCCCCCAAATCAAAAGAAAGGATTATTAGTTCTGGAACTCAATATGAAATGCACTCATAAAGATTGAATTGTTTTCTGTTAGAATCCTATGGAATGACATTAGTAACTGATTTAGAAATCTGAATTTCCATGTGATGCATGGCATCTATGTAATATATCAGAATACGCCAAGTTTTCACTAATCTCCTTCAAAGAAAATCGATTTACCAGGGTGCATAGTACATAACGGGTTTTTTTCCACTTATGACCACAAAAATAGCCTGCGTACATGGAAGTTTCAGATCTCAACAAATATTTAATATTTGAATTAAGAAAAGGGAAGGGAAGTATTCATGTATTATAGTTCTAAGGTAGTTCCTATGTATGAATATAAAATGATTCTGAATTAGATGAAAGGTATATGCAGTCAGAAAATTTTCAAGCACACCATGAGAAAAAGAGCTCTTGGGCTTTAATGTATTTTGTCTGTATTTCAAGAAATGGACAACAGACAGTGAAACTAGTAACTATTAATGGTTGGTTTCCTCAGAAATTTCTCCAAGACCCTTTGCAGAAATATAGAAATGATTTTAATACATACAGAAGCTTTTAAAAAATAAGCATTCAAGGCCAATGGTGAAATCTGGCTTTGTCTGGATCACGAGATCCAGTAGTGCTGATGGCGGAAGGCTCTACCCACCTGCTCTGATGTCATTATGTCCCATTTTTGATTCTCTGTGCATGCACAAAAGACTCTACTCATGCGTGGAGGAGGTGTGTGTGAGTGTAGCGTGTGAGCGAGCACTCACATTTGCGAACTGCTAGCGAAGGTAAGTTAATACCACCCCTGGTGCAGAGGGTTGAGAACTGCCATTTACTGTGGGCACTTTCCATTTAAAACCATATATGCTGATGATCATTTTCATATCTAATGTCGGCAAATTCCATAGTTCACCTACCTTTTGTTTAAATACTGGTAAGTTGTTCCTTAGGTCTTCTGATTCAGATTCAACTGAAGAGGGAAGGGGAAATGTCTGTGCAAGAGGAAAATATTCTGATGTCTGGGTTTTGATTGTTTTCCCCCTGGATGTATACTAAAAATACCAAACTAAATATATTATGTGAACTCTATGCTCTATTTGACTCTAAGAGTTGAAATCAGTGAACATTATTAGATAATAGGTTCCAATCTATTAACAGAGAAGATGGAGCTTCTCAGCACTCAGTTGATGACATTACTATGTCCTTTCTTTTACAATTGACTCTTTGTTTCTATTGCTGCAGTAACTTCTGTTTGGGGCAATAATTAGAGGTGCTTGTATATTTCAGTGGTTGTTTACACAGTGTAATCTGTGCAGCCAATGAAGGGGAGAGCTGACTGAGCCTGGCTTCCTGCTTCTATCCCCCTGAAGTGACCAAACAGGATCAAGAGGAAAGTGTAAACATTTTTCATGTCCCAGGAGACATGATACTGTAAATAGATGAAGAGATGAAGATGAAGAGATGAAGAGACTTTCAATTTACCTTTTTAATATATATATATATATATATATTATATATATATATATAAAATGAATTTCAAAAGAATACTCTGGCAGTTATAAAGAAAAACCTTTGCTCTCAACAGGTCTGAATTGAGGCCTACCTCA
>JANHFP010006810.1:245247-257653 GCA_032468135.1 Calamaria suluensis
AAAATAAAATATGTCACTACCTCCATTTCTTCTCCATCTATCTGCCAGGAATTTAGAGGGCCGGATGCCATGATCTTTGTTTTCTTAATATTGAGTTTCAAGCCAACTTTTGCACTCTCCTTCTTCACCTTCATTGTAACATTATAACATAATACCTTTAATGCTTAACATTTAACACCATCTTCTTTAACAACTCTCCTCTGTACAATTTCCTCCTTTTCTAACTTCTACTTCTATTATCTAAACATTGATAGAATGTTGAGGGCAAATTAGAAAAAAAAAATTACAATACATTATATTACATATATGCACCGCAGCCAGAACTGTCATTGCACAGGACTGGAAGCAACCGGATATCCCACCAGATCAAATTATAATTCAGAAAATATACGAATGCGCAGAAATGGATAAATTATCAATGGAAATGAAAGGAAAAGAAGAGACCTTTAAATAAATGGTACATGTGCTGACCAGGCCAAATCCAATTATCAGGGGGGAAAAACCCCAACACAAATGCACAAAAACAAAAATGTCTTTAACACAAAGTTCACAGCACTCTTTGAAAGCAAAAACACAGATAACCAAATGTAATAATTACCAACGGGAATGTTGGCTGCAACTCAAAAATACTGATCACAAATCATAGTTGGTCAGGAAGCAGGAGCAGAACACGAACAACTCACTAGAACAAAAATGCACCGTTTGATCCCAGCAAAGAAACTCCACCCATTCCCTTCCTTATAAAGCTTCCTCATAATTAATGTTTCCTCAGCTGTAAACGTTGCTGATGTATTTTCTCCTGACGTCACTCTCTCGCGTCCATGAGAGGAACTGCCTCCTCCTCCTCCTCATCGTCCGCACTATCAGCTGTGGGGAATAATTGGACTGTGACATCATCCTCAGCCAAGTCTGTTAACCCCTCTGAGGCTGAGGCACGACAGTCTGTTTCATTTTACCCACCTCTGAAGGATGGAAGTCTGAGTCAACCTGATGAGATTCAAACTAACAAACTGCTAGCAATCGACAATTTAGTTCTTCTTTAATAATCAGATGGCATCTGCTTACATAATACCAGTTTTGGAACCAACCATTATACAGAGATGCATGACAATTTTTAGTATAGAGTCATATCTAGTTGCCTAAATCTATATTGGGGCCAGGTGTGGACTAGAAATGTTTTTTTTTTCCTCCCATTTTCCCTCATCTATTCAAATTTCGTTAAAATGAAATGGCCAAGGTGTTTACTCTCCAGTCATCATTTACTATTGCTTTCCCTACTTTGCTAAACGAAAAAGTCAGTTAACAACTTTTGGAAATTCCTCAGGGATGTTCTATGAATTTTTTTGGAGTTTGTATATAAACCTAGAGAATGAGATGAAGACTTCTCTCATAAGAGATCAATTACATAATTTTGCAATTCAGAAATATAATTCTTTAAATTATGCTGCTTCTTTCTTCTCCGCCCATTTTTTTCTTTGCAACAAATAGGCTTTTGCAATTTGTTCTGCTTGACTCAGTTGTGTGGATAAGGTCAGATCCAGTTAAAATCATTATCTTGATGCACTTCACCAAATCAATCCAATCTCTGAATAATTCATTTGGTTTCTGAATTGGATCATTGAATTGAGCCACTGATTCAAGTTGATTCAATTCAGAAAAAAATAGCCTTTTCATATATGTCCCGAAGATGACTAAAATGCTACATTGATTTGGAAGCATCCAATTTGTTTCAATAAATCGATCCAAAATGACAATCCAATTTGGAAAGCTGAAAATCATCTTCAAATCAAAACTGGAAATTGAATCTTTGCACAGCTTTATACCTGAGATGCATAAGAATGAGCTATAATATTCAGCTACTTTATTTTTTTCCATGGCATTAGCTTTCTTCCTGCTAATTTGGGAACAAACCAAAGTTGTGCCAAACATTACCTTACATAACTTTAGAACAATCTAAGTCTGAAATTGAAAACTATAATCATAGGAAAAGTAAAATTCCTATTATAGAAAGGGTACCCTCAAAAGAATGAAGATTAACTTTTGGGTTGCATTCCTCTACTTTAGAATAGAATAGAATGGAATGGAATAGAATAGAATAAAATAGAATTCTTTTATTGGCCAAGTGTGATTGGACACACAAGGAATTTGTCTTGGTGCATATGCTCTCAGTGAACATAAAAGAAAAGATACGTTCATCAAGAATCATAAGGCACGACGCTTAATTATTGTCATAAGGAATAAACAAGCAATCAAATCATATTAGGAAACAGTCAATAAAAATAATAATAATGCATGCAACAAAGTTACAATCATGCAGTCATAAGTGGAAGGAGATGGGTGATGGGAACAATGAGAAGATTAATAGTAGTACAGACTTAGTAACTAGTTTGACAGTGTTGAGGGAATTATTTGTTTAGCAGAGTGATGTCATTCGGGAAAAACTATTCTTGTTGCTCTGGTGTGCAGTGCTCTAGAGCATTTTTTTGAGGGTAGGAGTTGAAACACTTTATGTCCAGGATGTGAGGGTCTGTAGAAATTTTCACAGCCCTCTTTATGACTTGTGCAGTATCCAGGTTCTCAATGGAAGGCAGGTTGGTAGCAATTTTTTTTTCTGCAGTCCTAATTATCCTCTGTAGTCTGTGCCTGTCTTGTTGGGTTGCAGAACCAAACTTTATTGAGCATGTGTGATATATTTGGTAGAATTAGGTGAAGGAGAACATATTTGATCACCCTGGGGACAATACGAATAAGGTCTAGCTTTGACCTAGAGACCACATTTTTTTAGCACATACCATCTGTGTCCATTGAAACCTTGGCCAACTCAAATAGGCTGGCCATTGAGGCCAGCTGGGGTGGTAATTTTCATAAAATGGACATCAGGTACAGAACTGAGATGACTAGCTCCCTTCTCGGAGACTACCGAACAGCTGTTGGATGGTAATAACTTCTAATCACCACCGACATTTGAACCGGCAGTATGTGTACTGTTTAATGGGAGTTACACACGCAGCTGGAGCTGAGAGACTTCATTGTTATGCATTTCCATGTAAACTGTGGCTTACACTTAATGCAATGCAGACTTGAAAGATAATATATAGAATTTACAAAAGCAGAGGAAAAATATGCATTTTGTTAACAGAGCTGTTTTTTCAACTGCAAGCTATGAAAATGTGTCATGGAAATATTTTATGGCAGTGGTGGGGAAGGAAACATGTTGGAGATAAACAAAGTATTTTTTTTTGTTCAAATGCTGTATATACATTTGTAGGTTTTGATTATTAGCTCTTCAGCAAGCTATTCAACACTGCAGGCTAAAAGTTCTCCAGAGGTGTATGTTTCAATCAAAAGCTGAGCTTATTTAAATAAATGAGCAATTATTATTTCCTTTTTCTTTGAGGCCTAATCAGAAATCTGTTTTCTCTGAACCTTGCCGCTTTTCTTCCTTTGTGGCTGACTTACAACCTAATGGTTTATGCCACACTTGGTGAGAGAGTGTCAGTAATGTTAGGTCCTGTAACACAGGTCAGCTTTTATCACTGATGAAAGAAATCGTCTACAGTAGATTAAAGTTTGTCAGACTTCCCAAAGAAACAGGCAGCCTATTTTTTTTTACTCCTCTTTTTTATGTTCATTCTCTTTCATGTTCACATAAGTAAATGCATATTATCGCCCACTTTAAAAAAAGAAAGGCTAAATATATCCTGAACAAGTCAAAAAAAAAGTCACAATTTGCAACAGGATATGAAACAAACTTTTGTTCTGAACTACATACTGATGAACAAATATCCCAGGATTGTTTAGCTTTTTCCTTATTTAATGAACAAGAACCTTAACAAACCCTTAACAAACACAATTGGAACTGTGATATTCACAAGTTCATGTTACTGTATTTATAGCACCTAACAGTGGTTTAAGGGAATAGTAACTACTAAGCATTTAGTCAACATTATGATATGAACTACTATAGTGTGGTCTACCCCCCCCCCCCAATGTTACCACAGATTTCAGAACAATCATTTGGAAAGTTTAGTCAATTCAAAACAGAATAAGCATGGAATGGGAAATTGCATTATGAACAGGGTTGCTACACATCCAGCAAAAGGAAAGCTTTTCCTCCTTTTTGTCCTCATTTACTCCATCTGGAAAGCATAGTCTTAAAACAAAACATTTTCTGGTTTTTTGAGTATCTCTTCCTGAACAGCTTTTTTCCTAATAAGTGCTAACCACAAGTTAACAAGCTCTGCTCTGTGACTTTAGTTAATTTATTAGTGCCCTTTGGCTGACTTCCGAAAGGTAAGTCAAGAGGCAACTGGACTTTCTTGTTTTTCTTTTTCTTTGAAGGCGTTTTGCTTCTGATTCAAGAAGCTGCTTTAGCACGGACTGGATGGTAGGGAAACCTTCCACTGACTTGTGCTACTGTATGAAATTGATAAGACCTGGATCAGTTAACACAGCCAGTTTGATGTAGTGGTTAAGGCACCAGGTTAGAAACCAGAAGACTGTGAGTTCTAGTGTTGCTTTCAGGGGTTGCCGCAAAGAAGAGGGAGTCAAACTAGTCTCCAAAGCACCTGAGGGCAGAATATGAATGGATGGAAACTAATCAAGGAGAGAAGGAAACTAGAAGCAAGAAGAAATTTCTTGACAATTAGAACAATTAACCAGTGGAACAACTTACCTCCAGAAATTGTGAATGCTCCAACACTGGAATTTTTTAAGGAGAGATTGGGCAACCATTTGTCTGAAATGGTAGAGGGTTTCCTGCCTGAGCAGGGGATTGGACTAGAAGGCCTCCAAGGTCCCTTCCAACTCTGCTATTCTATTCTATTCTATTCTATTCTATTCTACAAAGCCAATCACTGCCTCCCGGCCCCAGAAAGAAGGGCATGGAACAATGTATTTGTAATGACACTGAATGTAATGCTCCAAAACATGACAGCAAAAATTTGTCTTCAATTGAACCCTGAGAGAATTGATTTAACAGATTCACTCAACCTCAGTTGAGAGGTTTGCCTAATTCCATTTGGGTTGTCTTTTAATCAGTGGGACAAACAGGTTCAGCTACCTACATTTGCATTCCCATAAAGTATAGGCATGATTTTTTCCTGAGTCAATTGGCACTCACTGTTTTCACATTCCCTTTCCTGTCTCTTATGATATATGGAGGAGAAAATCCATTGTGATTCACCTTTCATTTCTCCAACTCCTGGTTTGTTGTTTTGTATAAGAACAGTCATTTAACATAAACTCAATTCCTAGGCTTTTTTAGGCTTGCTGAAGAATTGATTAACAAGACAACAGTTACATTACATTACTTTTCTTCTGTATGCAAAGATTGACCTAAACCCTCTTGAAGATGGAGGTGTATTTGTTGAGCAGAAACAAAGTCCAAGATTCAAATGTAGAGGAGCTGGCAAAGCTGGGAAAGAGAAGTCATGAAATAAAGGACTGAGAGAAAACATTGAAAAATGATCCATCTATAAGTGTAAGTCACTCTTTAATATTTTTTTTACTGATATTAAATATGGGATAAAAATCTAAGGGCAAGTAGTGGGATGCCAATGACAGTTATTAGCATGTGATATTCATTTTATTTGCTAAGCCTGAAAAAGGTCAATTTTAGCATTTCATTCAAAACTATTGGGTAACCAAAGAATAATAACACCAGAAACCAGTGAAGTATTACTAAAACTAAAGTAACATTTTAAAGCAATATTAATTATGATATTTAGCACTGAGTGTTATCTGTTAAGTTGTATCTCATGTAAAAAGTGTGAACAGTTTTCTCCTAAGATGAAAAGTGAAAGTACATGTAATTGTTTGACCTCTGTTTTCCCAACTACATTTGCTGTCACCTTGGAAATTAAACTAACATTCTGCAGTAAGTGAATTGGCTGTAATATTTCAAGGTGCACTCAGGACAAGGTTACAATTGAACAGTCAAAACACTATTAATAAGTGGAAAATATGAACGATGCCTATGTTCTTTTAGGAAAAAAATGTTATGGGCCATTAAGCTGATATTCCATCCAATTTCAGTTTGTCCTTATGTCCTGTTGAATCCAATGAAATCCATATAACTCTTTTATTTAATTTCTTTCGATCCCTAGTCACTTTTGAATACTGCTGGAGTTGTGTAAAACACTTATTGCTACAAGATGGGAGAAAGGGAGAATGTCAAAACTGATGTATGCTACAAATTTGCGCTACAAGAGTTTAGCACTGTAATAGTGATATATTCTTGATCTAAGCTTCAAAGAAGACTGTGGAGGTAAATGGATCTACACTGGCAGCAGCATTCTAAATTCTTTAAGAAATGTTGAGGGGAAAGCCTAAGAGATTCATTTTGGTGTGCTATCTGATTAGTAGACAAATATGAAAATCATCCACAATAGAAAGGTTTTCTTCATTTGTAAAGATGAAAATGTCAACCATGGAATGGGAAAGTATGGGTTTATTCTTGTTTTTACTATAATGTTTTCTGAGAGAGATCAGAACAAACCACTCTACTCTGTGATCTAACTTTCCTCATGTGATAGATGTCAACCCTGAAGCTGACCTGACCGCGGCCGTTTTGGGACTTCAGTGTTGCCACACTGGAGCTGAGGGATAGGGAGGGGGGAAAAGAGAGAGCTGGGGTTATGTAGCTGAAACAAAATACTTTCTCCTGGGAAACAAGGACATTCCCACAGGTGGCCAGAGAGAGAAGTGAAGTTACCAGGCAGCCAGATGGAACCCTGATTGGACCATGTGACTGACTCTTTGGAGAAGGGAGAAAAGCTTTACTTTTAATTAAGTGAAAACCATGGGAACATTCAGAGTCAGTTTTCACCAGCTTGTGCCGATATGACACATCCAAATAAACTATTCTTTGAGGAATCTACTTGCTTCAGAGTTTTGTTCATTATGGGTATATTATTTTATTAGATAACTTGTATACCTCTGCAAGATAGCATGTATACCTGTACAATTTGGAGGAACCAATAGGATACAATATGATCAGTACAAGTATGTATAGGAGTTAAGCCAGCCAAATTAATATTAAAATAATTATTTTAATAAAGTTAATCCACTTTTACTATTATTACTTGTATTTGTCATCAAGCATTCTATCTAACTGGAATGTAGAACAGGTTTGAGTTTGGTTGGCAAAAGAGGGTTAGGGGGTCAGATCCATTAGAGGGTGAGCTAGCAGAGGTATCCATATAGTTAGGGATCCTGGTTTATTATGGTTCCTAATCAGGCAAGAATTCTGGAATTTACATTGCCTCCAATGTAATTACAATCCTCATTATTTTCAGAAACTGGAAATTGAAGGGTGAGATTCATGCATATGGAACATTGGCCTATTGGGTCAATGCATGCTTTATTTAACTGTTACACTTATATTCTGCCTTTTTTTCAAAATCTCAGGGGAATTTACAAAGCATTTCCTCCTCACATGTGAGAGAGACTAACCCAAAATCATTCAGTGAGCTTCCATAGCAATGGGGTAGATTTGAACCTGTTTTTTCCTCATTTTGGTCAAGCATTTTAATCATATTGGCTTTCAATACACATCTCCTTGCGGGTACCCATGGACAGCACTTAATTCTCTGTGTAAAACATATCCATACCTTGGTTGTGTATAGAAAGCTTTGTAGGCACAGGCCTACCATTTGCAGAATCAGAAAGGCTAAAAGCAGCCTTGCCTCCATTAACTAAAAAATAAATAAATACATTTTTGAGATATGCTTCTCAATGGGCCTTTTATCAATCTGGAACTCACAGAGTTCATTTCCTTCCCATTCACTATGACATCAGTAATAAAATTGGTCCTCCTGCCTTTTGCTCTTGCCCAAGGGAGCCAACTTGACTCAGTTTTGCCTCTTCCACTGACCACTACTATCCCTTTTAGGATTGTTCCTGTAACTATTTAGTACCTTTCATAGCTATCTTCCCATAAAATCACTTAGTCAGCCTCAGCATGAAATATATAGATGACACAAGGTCTCAGGAGACGAGGGCATGCTGATAGTCTCCTGACTATCCCATTGACCAAAATTAAGGCAGTTTCTTTTCCAAACACTTTGAATGCTGCCTTTAATTATTGGAATAAATCTCAAAGTAATTTAATGAAGCCCTGGATCAGGGGTGAAATTCAGCAGGTTCTGACAGGTTCTGGAGACCTGGTAGTGCAAATTTTGAGTGGTTTGGAGAACTGGAAAATGCTACCTCTGGGTGGCCCCAGAGTAGGGTGGGAATGGAGATTTTGCAGTATTCTTCCTCTGCCATACCCCCCAAGCCATGCCACGCCCACCAAGACATGCCCACAGAACCAGTAGTAAAAAATTTCAATTCCACAACTGCCCTGGATTAACCTTTTTTAAAAAAGGTTGTGTTTTGTATGGTTGTTTTAAAAAGGGGTTTTAAAAAACTAAGAACTTTAATTTCAGGACTAGTGAAAGGATCAGTTAAAAACAGATCTTAAAATAGTACTAATAGGATAAGGCTATTTTGAAGGTGATGAAATTGATTCGGTGTGTCTGAACCAGGGTTTTAGAAAACTGTAGCAAAAAAGGAAGCTACAAATGAAAAAAAAAACGATCTAAAAGGAAAATAAAAATTGTCCAGTTGACTCTATTGTGTAAACATCCCATGAAAACCAAGTGAAAACATCGTGGTTACTCCACATTAAACATCTATCGTGCAACCAGCTATGGACTTGAAGTATGAATCCACTGCTTGTGAACAGACCCCAGATTACTAGTAATACTGCAGGCATTTGTTACTACCAATACAATCTCATCTCTGCATGGCATGCCTTTGCTGCCCCATTTTGAAGCAAAGGTAAAAATGTATGTTTCAGTTGCATCTGTTCTAAAGGCCTTAAGACTCTTTGCCAGGGGTCATCACCTGTGTTTCCCACCTGTGCCATTTCTCCTTGCTGATTACAGCAAAGGGGGGGGGAGGAAGGTAACTAAAAACAATCACAGGGGAAATGTACCTGGTACAAGGGAGCACCAGGCAATGTCTCCTTTACAATGTAGGTGTGGGGGTAGGAATGCTGCTGAGCTCTGTTTATCTTCAGGCCTAGCAGTAGCCAGTCTTTGTCAACTCTATCTGTGTGTCTAGAACTCCAGGGCTGAATGAATGCCTTCCATTCTTCCTTATCTCTTGCCGATCTCCATGACTCTCCAAATTCCATTCCTTTCACAACGGGGTCCCTATCTAATGACATCTTTCATGGGGTTGTCTTTTTGCTTTTCCCTCCTACCTATGCCATACTTCATCGAGTTCAAAGTGCTTTCTTTCAAACTACCAACTCTTATCACTTGATCAAATCATGTATCCTAGCTTTATTCTAATTCCTGTCCTGTAGAGGCCTTCTCTACTCCTGACTTGATGCGTCATGTGTCATCTTTGTCGATCACCCATAAAGTCGCAATATCTGCTTTAATTTTGAGGTATACAGATTAGACCCATTGGAGTGATACAGTGTGTATTAGGTTTCTTGTATCCGGCCCCTATGAAAACACGCATGTCAGTGTTCAACATGTTATAGGACAGAGTGTAGACATCAGCAATTACTAGCAATTCAGATGCATCTATCTAAGCAAAATATAATTTCATGTTCTGAAACAGCATGGATATTCCAGCCCTTTTTCTGGATTGTATTCCTTTGGAAAAAAAAATATGGGAAGTAACTTGATCTTTCTTTGTTTCCTGAGATTCTTCACAATTCCTTTTCATTCACTATCATCATTATGTTCATTTTTTTCAAAGAAAATGGGTGTCTGACATACTCACTGCAGTATACAGTGAACTAAATAGGAAGTCAAGAAAGAAAAAATAATAAACACTTGTACTAGGACTGTGCCCATCATTACACAGAATAGGATGCTAGGAAGATGATACAAATTAGGGAAGTAGGATATGTTTTAAGGAGTGAGAAAGACAGATATCAAAGAATGGCAAAAACATGATAATTTTGTTTAATGTGGGTCATTTGTGAATTTTCTTTTTCCCTGATGACTTTTCTCTATCATGAAACAAATAATGGGCAATTTATGGCATAAAAAAACCAATTTCAGTGGTAATATCATCTCATTTCAGGTTCTACAGCTGTAGTTTGTACCTGCAGAAATCCCCCTTTCTCTTGGTCAAGGAGAAGACTAAGTTAACTGTTTTCATTAGAAATTTTGAAATGGATGTATTCAGGAGTTTTTTAAAAGCACCAATCTGAATTGGAGTAATCTGACAAACCAAATCCAAATGATGCTTCAAATACAATGAAAGGCCTGGCTGGGGCAAATCCTAATGAAATGATGAAGCTAGAAGCTTAACAGAGTTTTGGGAAAGTCTGAAAAAGTAGTCTGAACATAACATATTGAGAGAATAATGTCATTATGTTCTTTTTATAATGCCCAGGAACACCCCATTCCCAGACTGTAGAGAACTGAAGATCAACCGGAGCAGTCCTGGGATATCTTGGCCTCTGTATATGTCTCTTTCACAACTTGAGTGTAGGATAACAGAATAACAGAGTTGGAAGGAACCTTGCAGGTCATCTAGTCCAGCCCCATGCCCTACACCATTTCTGACAAATGACAATCCAGTCTCTTCTTGTAAGCTTCCAGTGATGAAGCTCCCACAACTTCTGTTCCATTGGTTGACTGTTCTCACTGTCAGAAAACTTCTCCTTATTTCTAGGTTGAATCTCTCTTTGATCAGTTTCTATCCATTATTCCTTGTCTGACCTTTGGGTACTTTGGAAAATAGGTTGACCCAGTCCTCTCTCTGGCAGTCCCTCAAATATTGGAGCACTGCTATCATGTCTCCCCTGGTCCTTCTCCTCACCAGACTAGCCATGCCAAGTACTTGCAACCATTCATCTTATGTTTTAGTCTTCAGTCCCTTCACTCTGTCTAGGCTCTCAACATCTTTTTTATAGTGTGGTGATCAAAACTGGATGCAGTATAGAAAGAAAGCCACAGGTGAAAAAAACTTTACAGGCCCAAGCTACAGTCTAATCCTTTTATACCAAGGAAATATTACAATTACCATCAAGCTCTAATTTTTCTTCTTTTTTAAATAAAAAGTCAAACTCAACCTACTGCGGGTTCTTTTAACACTGCAGGGACAATCTTTCCAATTAAGAATTGGAGCATGGATTCAAATGAATGACCCTCAGATGATTCCTGGACCACTTTCTGAAATCTCTGATCCAGTCCTTGAGGTTGATTAGGTAGTCTCCGAAGAACTCTTATAGAAAGCTAATTAGACTTTAATTCAAGTTTGACATCATAAATATTGCTTTGCACTGAATTTCATCTTCTTATACAGTTATGCAGGTTCTTTTTTTAATGATTTAACAAAGATGGGGCCAATTGGTACACAATAAGGAACAGGCATTTAAAAGCTCACGCAAACGTATACAAGAATTCATGGCAAATTAGCAGTTCAAGTAGAAAAATGAAACAAGTCAACTCTGTTGCTAAAGTGCATTTCCGTGCAGAATGGACTGCATTTTAAGAATGCCAAAATCTTAGAGGATTGCATAAACTGAATCTATTTTAATCAAGAGCTCTGCCAGTAAGATGTTTAACCTTCTTGAACCTGAACAAGGTTTCTGGAAGGAAAAAAAAAAAGACTGCATCCAAATTCCTCGCAGATTAAGAAGAAATAGCCTTTTGCTTGTGTAAATCTCTAAACGTTTAGGTTCTCCATAACCACAAATCTTCTGATTTTTGACATGAGTGGGCACCCAGCAATTAAATGAGGCAGCTTAAATTAAGCATTGCAACTAATATTGATTAATTTTCATGATAGCGCTGAATCAAAAGTTATGCTGTAATCCTCATAACAAAATAAGGTACACATTATATTTCTGCAAACTCCAGAGAAGGTGTATCGTAATAGAAGCTTTAACTGACCAAAACCCATCTTCAATTACTTGAAGTGTAGAAGTCTGGGGGGGGGGATATCTGGGGGATTAGCAGTCACCTGTGCTTTTTCAAAATTTATTCATATGATATATTTATTAAATATATTTAATGAATCAAGCTTAATCAGTTCTTTATAAGATACCTGGGTTTCATTGATTCAGACTATTTACAGTTTGAAGGATATAGATAATCTTCATGTATAAGTAATAGAAATCGTGTAACTTGCTTATATTACATATGACAAATTCTCCCAGCAACCTTTAAACAAAATGGGAGGGTGGTTTGGGTTTAGAACGGAGTGGATCTCACTACAACTCTTTGGGAAAATTATCAGGAATTGACAAAATGTAATGTAATCCATTTTGAAAATGTTTGGAGAATAGAACATTCTGGGTTTAGAAAACTTAGAACTACGCCACCTTCGGCACGACCTAAACATAGCTCATAAAATCATATGCCACAATGTACTACCTGTCAAGGAC
>JANHFP010006810.1:288638-301244 GCA_032468135.1 Calamaria suluensis
ACTCAAAACATGTTATCCTGTCTACCATTAAACCATCTTTCCAAGCAGTCTCCATGTTTCCAGTGTGTTTTTCCCCCATTTGAAACTGAACCCAGAAGAATATTTCTTCCAACATTACAAAGCAGAACTGGGGAGAAATTTCCTAACAGTGAGAACAATTAACCAGTGGAATGGCTTGCCTTCAGAAGTTGTGGGTGCTCCATCACTGGAGCCTTTTTAAGAAAATACCAGACAGCCATTTGTCTAGAATGGTAAACGTTCTCCTGCTTGATCAGGGGGTTGGACTAGAAGACTTCCAAGGTCCCTTCCAACTCTGTTATTCTGTTCTGTTCTGTTAACAGACAGACATATTTGAATCTGCGGTTCTTCATATACACTATATCTTCTTGAGACAGGTCATACTGTTTTTGTGGCTTAAAATAACTTGAAAATACATGTCCTATTACTTCAAGTGAGATAGCTAGACCAACCTCACAAATGGTGGTGGCTGCAACTGTTTTACATCAAGATAGAAGCCACAATTGTCAAGAGAAGCAGAGCAGCTCTTCCGAACAAAAATTTCCAAGGTTTCCTTTGTGGAAACCTTGGAAATCTGACAAAGTAAGCATCCCTTTTCAAGTGCAAATATTTTAAACATCCCTATTTAATATTTCTACACAAAAGGGGATTGTATATTACTAAAGGTATAAATTGTAGTGCATTTTATTAGATCTTGGCCACGTCAGCTATACCCACACAAGTCTCACAAGATTTCCCTGGACTATCCTCACTTGCAAATAGTAAAATCTTCCAGAGGCAGTGCTGCACACTTTGGTTTATTTTGGAAGAGCACTCAGTGCAATATTTGTGTTTTCAAAGCAGAACATATTGGAAGAAAACAAATGCTCTAAAAACAGGCAGCAGCAACATTTCCCCACAGAAAGCAATGTATAATTTAATTCAAAGCCTATGTATACCTTTAGTGCCAAATCTCTCTTCCCATAATCTCTTAAATCACTCATTTTTCTCATCTTTTGTGGTTCATAACTAAAAACTCCTTTGGTCCCTGTGCTAAAGTGCAGATCATACCTGTAAAATGATAGGTAGGGAACCTCTAGCCTTTCAGCTACTGTTGGATTCCAACTTCTATCCGCCCACCCAGGGTGAAATGATTGGAGTTTTAGTCCAACAATATCCATAAGACCACAACTTCACTTCCCCTTAGGTTTTGGAGATCTTTCATTTAAATCACTTTGTGGAAGAACCATATCACTGAGCAACTTGAACTATTAGCCAGCAGACAATCTAATATTATCAATAAGATATGTTTGTGCAAGCTTATAGAAAGAACAAAACATGGGTGATAAAGGAGTCACTCATCTAGATTAATACTTGTTTCTATAATAAATGATAATCAGAAATATTAGGTAACACAGTGCCTTAGATAATGTTACACTGTACATCTGGCAAGCTGTATAATTTCTAGTGAAAAGTTGTATTTTTTTCAACTGAATCCAAAGCTTTTATTAATCCATGGGTAAATGCCTGGCTTGCATTCTGACCAATGTTTATGGTGTTTGGCAAAAGCCCAGTAGCTACTTTACCTCGATATGATTAATTTCTTGCATAACGTGAGGCTTTACATATAAGGAGTTCAAATAATCTTAGTAGGCCAAAGAGAAATAAAAAGCCTTGTGTGCTTCCCATTTGAAGAACGTCTGAAACAACACCAGAATGTGAAGCGTGCCAATAATAATACCAGCTAGCCATGAAAGAAAAGGTGGCTAGCCATGAAAGAGACAACCACAAGAGACACAAAATTGCTGAAGGGATACCAGCGCACAAGTAATTGCTTGACTTTCAGAGCCAAACATACTGCATTCAAACTGGACTTCTCCAAGAGTGAAGGAACTAAAGGAAGAGGACGTTGCCAAAACTCCACATTTTATGATGATGGCACAACTGACTGCTAAGCTCCCTTTC
The DNA here is from genome assembly GCA_032468135.1 of Calamaria suluensis. Taxonomy (NCBI): domain Eukaryota; kingdom Metazoa; phylum Chordata; class Lepidosauria; order Squamata; family Calamariidae; genus Calamaria; species Calamaria suluensis. The sequence continues at coordinate 290,601 of JANHFP010006810.1, forward strand.
CTTCCCCAAATCTCTGCCAATAAGAATTCTCCATTCTTCTGATTAATTCTACACATGGGGAAAAAAAAGACAGTTGCTGGTCCTCTAAGTAACTTGGTGTTTCAATTTCAGTGTTTCATGTTTCCGATTAAGCAATTTCTTTCATTTCTCTGAATGCGCTTTCTGCTTTTTGTCAATGCACGAATATAACCATATCACAAAGGGATCTTTATGAATTGGGACACCCAAACAAACAGAAAACAATTTTTAACCACCACCATTTTTGAAACAATAAAAATCTTGCCCTTTTGGAAGTAATCAGATCAGTGGTGGGTTTCATTTTTTTAAATTACCGGTTCTGTGGGTGTGGCTTGGTGGGTGTGGCAGGGGAAGGATTCTGTAAAATCTCCATTCCCAGCCCACTCCAGGAGAAGGATACTGCAAAATCCCCAATTCCTCCCAAGCTCTCTCAGCTGGGACTTGGGAGACAGAGAATAGATGGCGGTGGAGCCAGAAGTAGCCAGTCCCTCACCAGAATAATTAGCTAAACTAACAAATAAACAAATATGTAGATTTCTTGTAGCCTCTGGTTTCAGCTCCAACCACTGCTGTATGCAGCATTTTAGCACATTATCCTCACTCTCTCCTCCTAAATCTGGCAGTCCTATCTTTAGTCATTCAAAAGAGATGTACTTACAAACAGCATCTAGTTCCTGCCAAGGCTTCTTCTTTCTCACGTCAGCTTCTTTATGTGGCAAGGGGGAAAATAATTTTTCAAAAATCCCTCAGACTACTATTGGGTGGAAGGAATGAAGTAGCTCCTTGACATGACTATGAAGAATGGTGAGGCTGTGGCCAAGTGCAATGGTACTATTCAACTTGAAAGGATGGGACCGCTCCTGAGAATAAGAAGGTAAATGAATCAGGGTTCCCATCAGAGAAGTTACTGGAAATCTTTTTTTCCCCACAGTGTCTCCTCTGAAGCAGCAGCTGAGCTGATGGCTAATTGGCTCAGCTTCACAAAGCTCAAAGAAGCCCATGATGTCATGATGCAATGCCAGATTGGTATAGAATTAATATGCAAAAAGGGCTAAGTGCCTACCCCCATTCTTGGGTTTATAAAATCTCAATCCATACCAAAGCAGTTTTGGTATGATGGAGAAAATTATGGAGGGATAAAGTACACAACACTGTATTATCTCCGCAAGTACCATTATAGAAAAATAAGGACTCCATAATCATGCAGCATACAGATGCTGTACATATCAGGGTAGAGCTGTGGTGGAACAGTGGTTATAATGCAGTACTGCAGGGTACTTCTGCTGATTTCTGGCTGCCATCAGTTTGGAAGTTTGAGTTTCACCAGGCTCAAGGTTGATTCAGCCTTCCAGCCTTCCACAGTCGGTAAAAAGAGGACCCAGATTGTTGAGGGCAATATGCTGACTCTGTAGAGAGGGCTGTAAAGCACTGTAAAGCAGTATATAAGTCTAAATGCTAGTGCTAGTGCTAGATAGTATCCACTGGAGTGTGCAGATATATCAAATCTAAATCATAACAACAATAACGGACTCATGCCATTCACCAGTTCCATCAATAGATGATTCTGAAACTGATCCATAGACGGCTTTCAGAAGTGAGAAGTAAACTAGGCTGTAAGCTGCCTGTGGGAACAAGTTGAGAGTTTGAGCCTCGTATCTTCACATATAGTCACTGCTGGTTAGCAAATGTCCCACCCACATAGGAAAAGATTATAGCCATCCTGGCTAGTGGAGAGCAATAGGAAGGACCAATCCTCCAGAATCTGAAAATAATACTCTGTTATGAAGGTTGTCCAAGCCACATTAGTAAAATTAATGCTTCCTCATTCTGTGGCCAGCACCTCCCAGTAGGTTAGAATGACTGTGATGAATTATGACAGAGGAATGTAAGAATTATGTAGATTCTACAGATGAAGCACAAGAAGCAAAAGAGCCACAGAATGTGCTACATGTGATTCTGTTGTTTTGATCTTGATATACCCAATATGTAACAGGAAGAGGACTTGCTGGGGAAGGCCAGTTAAAATAAGTCATTAGTGTATGTTTATTTGCATGGATGAAAATGGGGACAAAATTAATGTTTGTGTACAATATATTTTTGAGACTGATAATTGAGAAAGTTGTTGGAGTTTATGCAAAGTAGCGCAGCTGGTCTATCACGCTGCACTCTTGCAGGCCTCCTCAGGAGGGTAATTCTGTGGATGCAATTGTCTTTCTGGAAGATTGAAAACTCACTTTCTGAGACTCCAGTGTGCTGACATTTTCTTTTCTCTGGAGACTGATTGAAGAAAGAGAGTTATTGCTATGAAGAAGCAGAATTGCCTGCTGGAGTCATCACTAGCATTCAGTCAAAGAAGATCCCTAGTGCCTTCTCTAGCAGATGTATCCCAAATCTCTGGGGAGAACAAATTTCAGAGCTATTAAGTTCACTTGTAATCCAGACTTTCTGGCTAACAGGCCAAACACATAACTGAAGCTGATTTAGAAGCACTTAGAAGCACAATTTTGTGAAGCGACTTTCTAGCAAAAAATAAAACAGGTTACATAGTAGAAATGTCATAGCATTCAAGCTACTGTAGATTTATATCAACCATTCCCCTACGTACATATACATACATGTGCACACACATACACACACACAAATACACATATGTATTTTATATACACTTACGTTAATCCTAGGAGTCAACCTGCATTCATTTCATTTTGGGAATTCAAATAGGTCTGCCCCTATTGGGTATGTGTTACATTAGAAATAAAAGAAATATAAGTCTTCCTACTGCTAGTTTTATTTCAAGAAAATTCTGAAGAAAACAAATGATTTATGTGAATAGGTTCCAATGTTTTTGCTATTACAGTGGCACAGTAAACTTCCTTTTCTAAATATTCATCCCCATCAAGAGTTTTTAAAGCAAATATCATAGGATATTTGCCCCTTGCTATGTGGACAGAAATCCTCATCTCTTTCTCATTTATGGCATCTTAGTTCTGTGACATGGGCATTGCCTCTTCATAAAGATAGACTGGGCCTTTTGAGGTGCAATCAGGAGAAAAGTCTCCTATTTGTAGCACATGGGAGCCTCCCTCCTACCCAAGTGTTATCTTCCCAAACTTGAAATGCAGCTTTAGCTTAGAGACAATTGGCCCATTCTAATCTATTCAGTTTCACAGGAGAGGGTAATTAGATTACCAGTGAATGAAACAACTGTACCATACCAAAATAGTAGGGCAATTCTAAATATTATTTACTATAAAGGGAAACAGCGAGAACAGGTTGTATAAATGCAAGAAATAAACTCCAATTATTACTGTTGGATTTTATAAAGATTGTTCCAAATTCCGTAGGACCTGGTAAAACCACTGCTTTCAGAAAACACCTTGGGCAATTTTTAAGAAGAAATATTTAGGGCTTTGGGGATTTCCTATATCATTTCCCCAACTTCCCTGATGTCCTAAAGGCCAGGCTGATTTAGCAAATCACCTTGTCAAATGCATAAAACTTTTGAACACCAGGTATAAATGTAACCATTGGTAAGAATAGCAGCAACGAAAATATCATCAGTAGAGGAAGACAAACCCAGTTTGCAGTTCTAAAGAGCAAAATTTGACAACTGTCAGCTCTAATGATAATCCACTATCTTTCAGGGACTGCTGCATTGACTTTGAAATGCAATAAACCAGGGGAATTATTTTTAATTACCTTACCTCATGGCTAAGACATAACTGACAAGTTCTCCAAAAGAAAATAATAGAAGATCAATCAGAACAAAGGAGAGGGAAAAAGTATACTGAAAATAATACATGATGATGATGATGATATAGTTTGACTATTTTGCTGCTTACAGGCAAAGGGTGCCCAGAAGGAAGAAAGGAAGAAAAAGAGGGTGGGGCATATTTTTCCCCTCTCTTACAAAGCCAATTTGCAAATCTCTTAAGATATGTTATCAGGCAAGAACTAACTTGCAGGATCAAGATGTTCAAACAGTTTTCTGTTGTGCTCCACTACATTCCAGATATCTACACAGGTAACTAAACATGTAAAATCATTAAAGTTCACAAAAATCTGACACACACACACACACCAAAAGTAAGCATAGTAACTCAGATTCCATCAAAAGGAAAATATGAATATATAGTACTTAATAGGTTGTGGTAATTATTAAATAGAAGTCATTAAATCAGCAGAAAGTAAATCAGCAACAGGCATTGTAAAGGATTTAGTTGTTCTGAAGTAATTTGAATGATCCAGGCTGATCCTTAGAGCAGGAATAGAGGAATGCTGCTAGTATACAAATGGTATGCACACATCCCCACGTTTCAAAGGTTTTAGTCTATTTCTCTTTTCTAAATTTCGTTGGTTTAATTCTACTGGGGGCACATACTGCAGATGTCTCTGTGGATATGTTGTCATACTTTGGCACAATTTTGCAAATATTTACTTTCTTCTCACATTCTGCAAGTTACTGGGAAAACTTTTTGAATTCCCTTGAAGAGCTACACTAATGCCAGATGGCTTTAATGGCTGTGTGTGTAATCAAACTTGTATATTTACTCCGTATTGATGAATTCCAGGCATTGCACAAAGCAGGCAAGGCCAGTGTAAAACCAGAGCCTATTTTAGCATCTCTAAACTTTGTTATGTAAGCCTGCTGTGACTTAGCTTCATTTTCTTTTTTGCTACATCAATAGAAACTTTAAGAAGTGTTGGTTGCCATGAATGAAACTGCATTAAGTGTATAAGGTTTGTATTAATAGAGTCTCCAAAACAGGCTTAGCATAGACATGGATTCAAACCCAGGTTCAAGGATCACCAGGACAAGATCTGACAGATCTGTTCTCCTTCATCTGTAGCATCCTAATCTCCAAAATGGAAGTGATGAATCAGCATTTAGCTTCAGCTGACACATTTGTTTTGATTGGCTGAGGCAGGCCCCTTTGTGTTCATATTTCTTTGGCAATGTTATAGTTCAACATTTGAAAATTAACTGACATTACAGAGCCCATATTTTTACATTCTTTGGAGCTCTCAAGAGAACGGCTTTTCATCAGCTACAGGAAGGGCTCTTTACATTTTTATTTGCATTCATATGTAGGGAAAAAGAAAAATAAACAGAAAAAAGGAAAGATAAAAAAACAAAAGGATAAACCCACTCACATACCCACAGACAGATTATTACTCAATTTTAAATCACAGTCCTAAACTTTGACAGCACAATTTTTCCATTATACTTACATTTGAGAAATCCACAATTCTTTATATAATGATACATTCTAAGCTGTTGGAATATCATTCAGAATCACAATATTGGGACAAATCTAAAGCATATGAATATTTCCTTTTTATTATTTAGCAATTCAAATATTACGAAGTTGCCAAGCAAACTTTTTGAAATACTTTTTTTTTTAAAAAACCAATCAACATGAAAAAATATTTACTTGAATTAATCTCATGTTCAGAGCATAAGAAATATATTAATATTTTAAAGATTTCTACCTATTGATATATATCCGTATGATATGCCAAATCTTTATTCACCAGTTCTGGTAAATTACTAATGCTCACTCTAATGATGTTCTTTAAAGATCATAAATGTTTACATATGTAAATGTGTGTGTGTGTGTGTAACCATGTAGAATGTACATGTGGAGGCATCCATGATACATTTCAATGCTGTGAGTAAACCAGCAATCTTAAATGCTGCCTGTATGTCTGTAAGTTCCCATAACATCTAAATCTGCTTTGTAAGTCAGGTGTTAATGTTGGAAAGGTAACAAAATCTTGGTTAAAAAAGCATCTGATCCAGAGGTAAAATGCTACCAGTTTCGGCTGGTTCACCCAAACTGGTAATAAAAAAATGTAAAAAAAAAAAAAGTTCTGACGATTAGCTGAGCGATGAGAACTTTGTTGTTGTTGCTTTTTTTACTTTTTAAGCATTTTTATACATATAATACATTTCTAATTGAGTCCACAGTGTGGCTCTGGAGCTTAATCACTTTGGATTCCACAGAGAAAAAGCAGTTAAAATATATCTCACCAATAAAATTTAAAGTCACCACCTCTATTATCATATGGTTATCATCACCTGGATAAAGAAAATATTGGGATTTGTCCTTTGTTTAAAAAACATTATCAATAAATGTATCATTCTAGTTAAAATATTTTAAAGGTATTAACATTGGTATGCTTCTGGAAATTTACATAAATTGTGAAGTAAAATTTTATATAAATATATTTGAATTACCATCTACAGTATTTATGCCAATATTAATCTGGAATAAACAATGCTTATATCTATTAATAGCATTCTTTTTTCTAATTTAAGTTAAATAAAATAATTCAAACACCAAGCAAGACAATATTTTTTACAGATTTCCATAGTTACATTACAGTTTATAGGAATTGAATAACACTTTAGCTGAGTAACTTGAAAGTTTACCAAACTGTTATATTAAAATGTATCAATTCATTTTAATGTAAAGCATTCAAACACATTAAAAAAGAACCATAACATCTCAGCCACATATAATAATTTTTATTCAGTTCCATACTTTATACCTAAAATGTATTTAGATTTCCTTTAAAAAAAGGCCAAAAGGAAAAAAATAATAATACTTCCAGTATAAAATGCAGACTGTCCTTGACTAATTCCTCAGTAGTAATTTTTGAATTTCCACTTCTATATATTTGAACAACAAATATTCTAGATAAAAGATATTTTTCATGAGGAAATATATATATTTCTGGGCAAAAAATAATGATTACCCAATTTAGGAAGCATCTGTGGTTTATTTATTTGTGTGTGTGTGTGTGTGTGCGCGCGCGTGCGCACATGCATGTGTGTGCATACCCACACACTCACACAGACATCTTTTCAGAATTGACTTGCCCTTTTCCCCTTCCTGAGAGGATTTGATTGACTAAGATCACCTAACCGGTTTTATGCCTAAGGCAGCATTGGAACTCATGGTCTTCCAGTTTCTAGCCTGATGCCTTCATCACTACAGCAAACTGCCTCTCCTGTTTTTCTTTAGGTGAGCAACAAAATCAAAGAAATCAAAAAATCAAAACCAAAGGAAGTAGGAAATAGTTTTCATTTAATAGAGATTAATTTTAGAATAACTAAAAAGCATCAAAAAGTGAGTAAGCATAAGGAAAAAAATAAAGCATTGAACAACAAACCCTAAAGAAATAACACAGAACAAAATTTACAAAATAAATAACATTATATATGTGTGTGTGTGTGTGTGTTTTGTGGAGGTACCTGGTTACCCAAATATGGGAGGGAGCAACTTAGCTCCCTTTTGCCCTTCAGCTCATCTCAGAGACTATCCAGGCAGTAATTAGCAACCACATTGTGCCGTTATATGTTTCTAATTGTTTTTTGCTGATATTTAAATAGGTGATAGATTCCACAGCTTTTTTGGTATCAGCTCATATTTCTCTGGGGCAATAGAATTTCAGCCACATGACTTTAGACCAATTTTGAGTATTTAACACTTCACTATTTAGAACAATAAAAAGAAACAATTAAAAAGGTTATAGGTTATTACTGCAATTAAAAAGAAAAAGGAAGTCCGCCAAACGGCTTAAAGAAACCTTGGGATACAAATCTTGATAATCTCATAAAGAAAATAAATTGGCAGAGATTATGGAAACTGGTCAGATTCATCTCCGCTTCAGTGAAGTCCAATTGCCTCTTGAAAAAGCAGAAAGTCCAGTTGCCTATTGAAAAACACCTTTGGGACAACCATGATCTGGATGACTGAGAATCTCCATAGACACTCCACTTCAGTGCAAGAAATGCAGTATAAGATTATTCATTGCAAGCACTTGATTCCTGTTTGGCACACATATATATATATCAACATTATTCTTCCAAATGGTGGAAAAATTGTCCAAACCAAGGGATCAGTTTTTAGTTTGTGACAGTTGTGTAATAAACTTATTCCCTTTTGGCATAAAGGTTTTGAGCAGATAAGGAACACTGCCAAACAAAGAATTGGATACTACACAGAGCTAAGCTTGTAATATTTATTTACATGGGGGATAAACTCAAATTAAAAAATAAAAAACTTATTATCTATTTAATTATAGCAGTCAAAATAATAATTGTGCAACCTTGGAAAACTCTAGGTAATATAACATTTGAGATGTGTATTAACATGTTCTTTTTAATTGTTTCATTAGAAAAAAAATCACAATCACAGATAAAGTTAAAATAATGAACTATCAGAGGCAGGAACTTCAATTTTTATCAAACTGGAATGGATTTTATGATTTGCTCAGCAGCTATAACATGGTATATTTTACAAATATGGTACATTTGTACAGGTGAAGTACCTGTCTCTTTATTCACATTGCAGTATTTTTAATATATTTTTTATATTTTTATTTGGTTATACGCACCTTGGATTTATATTGGTGTATGTGTCTGACATTGTAAAATAAATACATGAACAAAAACTAATACAGTTTTACAGAGAATTTTGGGCACATACAATATAGGACATACTATCTAAGCCAAAGTTATTTCCCTCTATAAGTTGTGGGGGGAAAAGTTATTAAAAACTTTTTTACTTCAGGTGAATATGGAGATAAATAAACTTTTCTAAAGTTCCATATAAAAAGAAAAACATTTTCTTTTCATTCTCATGAAAACATAAATGAATTCCATTGTTTAGTTTCAGTTTGTTTTACTGCTCAACAAGAGAATAGCATGCATTTCAGGGGACAAATCTGAAAAAAATATTTACAGTCTATTTCAAAGATTCCACTTGTTAAGGAAATGGAGAATATGTTTCAATATGGTAGATCTTTTTTTTAATCTATCTACATAAAATTTCATGTCTGTGATTGGTTTTTCTTGAAGGTCAGAAATGAAGTCAGATTTTTAGGGTTCTTTTACTTCCACCTCTACAATCAGACTAAGTGTTTACGATCTCATGTACCAGCAGTAGTAATTAATGTTCCCAACACTAATTCATTTAACATTGCAACTAGTGTATGCTTTGTAACCCAAATAGCTACTTGACTATCTGTATGCTCTAACACACTGTAAGCCCATTTACTTTTACTATGAATTAAGCCTGATTGATTTCAATGGATCCGAGTTCTTAGACTTTGTTGATATAGTGCTGTTTTTGCTTGGGTATGATTGTAATAGTCTGTTCATGGTATGATTATGACTATGAAATCTTGGTAACACTGGTATGGGTAGAGGACTTTTTATTTAAATTTTTTATTAGATAATCAAAATGTAAATTTCAGAAATACGTAGAAAAATGGAAATAATAGGAAAATAGATGAACAAAAGGGGGAAAAGTGTAGGTTTGGATTGGAGAACCATTTGTCTGAAATGGTACAGGGTTTCCTGCCTGAGAAGGGGGTTGAACTAGAAGACCTTCATTGTCTCTTCCAACTCTGTTATTCTATTCTATTCTATTCTATTCTATTCTATTCTATTCTATTCTATTCCATTCCATTCTTATGTAGAGGGAAAAAGAAAAGTATTGACTTCTGACTTTTTTTTTGATGCAGTAGAATAAGTTAATCACTTATAACTTCAACTTGTTGATTTTACATGACATATATTAGCCATTTCTTTAACAACAAGCCTATATAATCATCAAAACTCAAGATCAAAGTTTCATTTTTTTCCACCTCAAGCACAAAATTTTCCAATTCATTTTTTACCAAGTCATAGCCATAGCTTTTTTAAAATCCAGATTAAACCCTTCTTTCAATTGTAAATATGTAAATTAATGGCAAAGAAAACTTTCTTCTAATTTTATAGCTCAGGGTGCAATAAGGGGTCCTTGATGCTCTCTGAGCTTGGTTGCTTTTTGCAGATGTTTCATTCCCTAATCTAGGTAGCATCATCAGAATGTTATTTGGTTTGGGTAATGAAACATCTGCTCAGACAACATCAAGGACCCTTCAGCAAGGATAACCCTTAAGGAATTGCTTAAGACTAAATCTCCACAGCTCACCAATGTGAGACAGTATCTCTATTTGGAAAACCAAATCATTTCACTGAAGTTTCAAAGGAATTAACACTGTTCAGCTTGCCACCTCAATCTGGTGAAAAGGATCAGCATGTACTTATAAATCTCTTTCTGGATCCAGATCAAGGGGACAATTGTTTCAGGTGGGAGATCTGCCCATGGGGATCTAATTCATGCTTTCTAGAGTTTGTGTCATAGGCATAACCTTTACTGCACATGCACTTTTCATCGTATATGCACTGGGCAAAAGATACAACAAAATGCTTCTCTGAAAATAGCCAATTTTTAATATAGCATCTCAAAGAGATTTTGCTTCAGTGGATTAGTAATTAGAATATAAAAGCTTTCTTGCTCAGAATCCTCACATGTAATATTTCAAATGCTTTTTGTTACCTATAATTTGGAAGAATTATACTCTGGTGGCTTTCACACACATAGTATAGAGGAGATTCCATGATGTTGTAAGCCTTATATCTGAAAATGCTCAACAATTTATTTGCCACATGTAGCCTTTGTTTAGTGTGTATACGGACCCCAAGGAATGTCCCCCCTTCCTTGGGATGGCCCCTTGCCCGTACCCCCCATGCTCTTAATGACGGTCTTGATGACAAGAGAGAGGTGG
>JANHFP010006811.1:27909-41025 GCA_032468135.1 Calamaria suluensis
CTTTCTTTCTTTCTTTCTTTCTTTCTTTCTTTCTTTCTTTCTTTCTTTCTTTCTTTCTTTCTTTCTTTCTATTTCCTTTCTTCTTTCACCATCCCCTTTCCCACAAAGTACTAAACTTTTTTAAAAAAACACACAAACAAGAAACAGCACTTTTTGTTTTAAATCAAAACTTTCTGATAAATCTTATTCTTTTGACTTTGCCGTGCGAGCTTTAAACTTCAATATTGCACTATAGCTCCCTCCTGCCATACTACCCTGATATAATTTTTTTTTTAATCCTGTCCTGGGCTAGGAAGAGCTGGAAGTTTTAATGCCCCCTTTTCCTTCTTTTTATCTTCCACCTTGTATTTCACACCCCCTTTTTCTGGCTACCTTTCCCACCCTTAATTTCCCATTTTATTTTCTTTTTTCTTTTTGTATTTTATACAATTTTTTAAAAAATGCCAAGAGTGAGAGACACACTACTCTAATGAAATAAAAATAATAACAACAATAAATAATTAAATAATAATTAAATAATAACAATAAATAATATTAAATAATAATAAATATGAAATGATAATAATAATAAAAATAACCACAATAACAATTTTATACAATTAAAAATGTCAAGAGTGAGAGAAACACTGCTCTAATGAATTTAAATAATAATAATAAACAATAATAATAAATAAATAATAATTAACAATAACAATTAATATTATTAATAATTAACAATAAATATTAATAAATAAACAATAACAATAACAATAACAAAATAATAATTACTAATACTGATACTAATAATATCAATATCCACACAGCCTTACAATTCGGGATGTTGATGCCGGCAGGAATCCCACTTCCCGCGAAAGTCAGCACATCGAGGGAAGTGAAATCAGGCTTCAGGAAGTGATCCTTCTCGAAGCTGCGGGGCCACGGCAGTTCTTCCAAGAGCTTCTCGGCCTGGGCCACTAGCCGCGCGAACTTGGCGCTCATCGCTTTGTTCACCACAGCCACAAACCCTGAAAAAAAGACGGAGAGATGAGATGAACAAAAGACTTGGGGGTGAAGTGGGTGTTCCTCCTTTCTTGCCAATTCTCTAAGCCGGATTCGTTTTTGTGTCGCTCGAGCGGGGTGGGTGGGGAATAATCAAGGCTCAGCCGATTTGTGGGAAACGGAACCATAGTTCTGGGTGCAACCCACGTTTCTTCCTCGCTCAAAGAGGGTCGACCCGCAAATGCATCCCTGACCTGGTCTCCAGTTGCCATAAGCAAGGGGGACGAAGCAACAAGGCAGCTAAAAACAGAAGTACATTCAAGACATCTCTCTCTCAAGGCTGTCTCCCAGGGTTACCTACAGCTGCCGGAGGGGAGTGAGCTTTAAATTTAATTGATGACACTCGGGGGGGGGAGGGGGAAACAGGGTCATGATTGGGGCATAAATTATGTGGGGTGAGAGTTGGCTTCACCTGGAACGTGCTGACATGAAGCTCCTAATAATTAACTTGATTTAATTAGGGCATCCGTTGGAACCCTTACAAAGAGGTTTTCTATGGGGACGGCAAAATGATTCCTTGACCATCTCCAATCTTCCCCCTTCGAGTCCACGTAAATGGACTGGATTCAAAGATTCCCACATGGTAAAAAGGGGAGTACCTTCAAACTCTCCCCTGGAACCAAACGGGTCTCGGTAGCTCTCGATAAAACCGATGTAGCTGTGGAGGCAAATTGGACAATAAATATCAACAGACATACATATGCACTACTGTTTTATTTTAACTTTTCCATAATTTCATTTAATTTTTAATTTTCTTTAATTTTCTTTCATTTTGAATTGTATTTAAATTTTATTTTTTTTATTTCAATTTTTATTTCATGCAATAAAATAAACAAAATGTATATTTCGCTGCATTTTGATTGAACTTCACTTTTTAATTTCATTTCATTTCAATTTTTATTTCATTACCTTTTTTCATTTCACTCTGCCTTTTTACTGAACTACATTTTTTAATTTCATCTCATTTTTTAATGCATTTCACTTTAATTTTTATTTTAATTTCACTTTATTTTGTTTAATTTCACTTTGATTGAATTTTTAATTGCGTTTCATTTTTTAACTTCATCTCATTTCTTAAGTTCAATTTAATTTAACCCTCATTTATCTTATTTTCAGGTCTGATAACAGTGGTCTATCCTATACAGATAGTCCTCGAATTATGACCACAATTGTGTCCAAAATCTATGCTGCTAAGTGAAACATCTGTTAAGTGAGTTTCTACTGTATATTAGAGCAAGGTCTGCAATGAAGACGACTCAGCGTAGAAGTTAACTCTTTATTAACAGTATTACAACAGGACAGCTAGTTGTGAGAACGCAACTTGTAGCCTGACAGCGCTTTTATATGCGAGCTGACAGGACCTAAACCAATCAGCGACCGAGCTTTATCCCGCTCCCCCATTGGTTGTGCTTGTCAGAAGGTCGCGAGAGGGGATCACGTGACCCTGGGACACGGCAACCATCATAAGTATGACCCAAGCGTCGGAATTTTGATCACGTGACCATAGGGAGGGCAGCAACGGTCGTAAGTGTGAACAATGGTCATAAGTCACTTTCTTTCAGCGCCAAAGCTCACCTTTCCACGATGGGGCTTTTGTCGCGAATCCAGCAGCGGGAACCCTCTTTGTGAGCTGGGATGGAGCCCTGCCTGAAACTGGTTGCGTAGTGCTCCAACATTTCCGTCTGAACGGGCCTGGCGGTATGTTGCTGGCGAAGAAAATGGAGAGGTTGCTGAGCACTGCCTCTCAAAGTTAGGACCTTTAAGATGGGCGGATTTCAACTCCCAGAATGCCCCAGGCCAGCAGTGTAAGCTGGGATATCCTAGGAGATGGATGTTCACCCAACAAAGCCGTGTTTTTTAATGATTTTTATAGAATAACAATTAAAAACAAATAATTAACTACCACATATAATACATTATAATAAGATTTACATACAATATAATTGTTGGGAGAGGGGCGGTATAGAAATGTAATTAATAATAATAATAATAATATATTCAATAATATACATATAAGTTATTAACATCAAAGGTAAAAAGTAAAAACAATGTGTTAAGGAGAAAAAAAGAAAGAATATGATAGTAGTAGTAGTAGTAGTAGTAATAATAATAATAATAGTAACAATATTAAGTGATATTAATAACAGTGATAATAAAGATAATAAACATATAAGAATATGTAAAAAAAATTATAAATATGACTGTAAGATTCCCTCTCTTTTATCTACCATATTATTATCGGTGTCAATTATTTTGGTCATATACTTTTCACCTTTAGTTTTTAAACTAATTGATATTATATTTAAGATTTTATCCATTCATACCGTTTATTCCAAACTTTGTAATAAATTGATTCTTCTTTGTTTTTTATTTTCATTGATAATTTATCACCTGCCGGACATTCATAATTTTTTCTGTGTGATAGCCAAATGTGTAGGCATTTCTGTTTCCTTCCAATTTTGTGCTATACATATTCTTATGGGTATCAACATGTGAATGATAATGTATTTTTATTTATTTTTCTAATTTATCTTCAAGGCTCCCAAGTAAAAGCCGTAACTGTTTTTAAGATGGGCGGACTTCCACTCCCAGAATGCTCTAGTCAGAACTGGTGCATTCTGGGAGTTAAAACCCAGGTCAACAGTAAGTCCGTTTTGCTTGTCCCTTACCTGAGCTTTCTGCAAATTCTCCACAACCCTCTGAAGAATCGGGCTGTAGTCGCCTCGCGTGACGGTGAACGCGCAACCCTCAAACTGGGATTGCTTCGCTTTGATCGACATCTCATCAAACTGGGGTTCTGAGGAAAGAGAGACAGGATTCAGCCTCAATAGTCTCTAGTGATGAGTTGAAGGGCAAAATGGAAGCTAAGTTGCTCCCTCCCATATTTGGGTAACCAGGTGCCTCCACAAAACACACATAACCCCTCGCCTGGTGAAAGCTGCTGATAAGAGGAGAACCAGTGGCCTAGTGGTTAATACAACTGCCTAAGATGCAGGTGAACCAGGTTCGAATCCAATAAGGGTGCAGCTAGTTGACAAGAGCTAAAAAGCTTGAAATAGATCTATACTAGTCTCCCTTAATTTAAATATAAGCAAAAAACAATTAGAAATTTTTCTATCTATCTAATTTAAATATATTTGTTTTAATATAATTAGAATGTATTCTGTTAATTTTCGTTGGATTAAAAAACAGGGTTTAGGGAATAAAGGCCCCCTCTCCAGATTGCAAAATTTTGCACAAAAAAAAATGCTGTAAAACTTTGCTCACAAGTTTTTGATTTTGTGCACAAACCAGCAGCCCTTAGAGGGAACATTGCAAATGATATATTACAATTAGAACATAGGTCAACAGTTTGCAAAAAAAAGGCAATTTGGGGCTGCATGATCAGTGAAAGGCTCATTTAATTCTTTCTGATAGTTTGTATTAAGCATAATAGCTAGTTCTACTTATCACTGTTAAGGAGGAATTGGAGAAAGTGGAACAGGTGTAGAGAAGGACAACATAAACTACCAAGATTCAAAAATGTAAGCTCTTTTAAAATAAAATTAAGGAACCTGAAATAGTTAGCTTTAAGAAAGGAGAATGAGGACAATAATGTGATAACATTTTAATATCTGAAAAGAAGCATAAAGAAAATTGCAGGACTTGTCCTCTGCCACTCCACAATACATGAAACAGAATGATAAACCTAAGTTACAGGAATGTTAAAAAATAAAATTTTACAAACTTCTTAAAAGTATTTGGATGTTAGAATCATGTTGTTGTTGTTAATTGCAAAGTCGTGTCCAACCCAACGCAACCCCATGGACAGCGTTCGTCCAGGCCTTCCTGTCCTCTATCATCCACTGGAGTCCATTTAAGCTCACACCTGCTGCTTTAGTAATTCCAGCCAGCCACCTTGTTCTCTGTCGTCCCATTCTTCTTTTGCCCTCAATCTTTCCCAGCATTAGGCTTTTCTCTAGTGAGTCTTTCCTTCTCATTGGGTGGCCAAAGTATTTGACTTTCATCTTCAGGATCTGGCCTTCTAAAGAGCAGTCAGGGTTTATCTCCTCTAGGACTGACCGGTTTGATCGTCTTGCAGTCCAAGGGACTCTCAGGAGTTTTCTCCAGCACCATAGTTCAGAGGCCTCAATTCTTTGACGCTCAGGCTTTCTTATGGTTCAATTTTCACATCCATACATTTCAACTGGGAATCATACACGTAGAGAAATATGGGATTTCCTTTGACAGATATGTTTGAGGAGAATTTGGGTAGCTCTGCCAGGAATCTATTTTTTCAATAATTAACAGCTGGATTTCTTATAAGCTGAAACTACACTATTCCTTTATTCAATTACTAAATACTAAAGGAAAATAAGCTTTTATTAATCCATGTTTTGTTTAAAGACAATAAAATGAATTATGTTGCATATATCATATTAGATTTCCATATTTGAAGCCTCCATTGAGGCTTTTATTCTATTTTCTTTCTATTTAAAAAACCAAGCCTAATTATAGCCTTTTATAAGTAAATCCAATTTTATATACCAAATTTTCCAGAGATATGCATCTGTGATTGACCTGTTTAATATTAATCTGGCATGCCTGACTGTAAGCTATCATTGGTTGAAAGATGCAGATTTCATCTACTGTATAGTGCTTATGGCCAAATATCTAGTTATGCAACCAGTTTAAGTAAAATGCAAGAGAAATACTCAGGCACCAATGCGATAAGAATCCGACATTCAGTTTAGACATTCACTGTTTTTAACCTAACCTATCAAGGTAGTTGTACACAGAAATGGCATTTTCAAATTGTTTATATCATGTAGCAAAATAAGGAAATAAGATCTGAATATTATTCTTGGCATGCTATTCATTTTTATATTAGTCTGTTTCAAAAAGCTTCTTTCAAGTCAAGCTCAGTTTTTTGTAACTACTTGAAACATATCTCATACAGTTTACTTGAAAGCAATATGAAAATGTTTTGTCAATATTTTCCAAGCTTACCTTTAATCCTTATATTCTGGAGATTTCCACCCAAGTTTTTTCTAAAGTTGTTCCTGATATAAGACAATATTTGTAGCTCAGGATTAAAGTGTGAGTCCTTGGTACTCACTGATGATGTTACCTAGTTTGATAATGAACTATCTGTAAGAAAACCAACAATCTGAAAGAACACCAAGTACCCCAAAGAATTGATCCTGTTTAGCTTCTGGTCCAAAGTCTGTCATAAAGTGCTGGCTCCTGAAATTCAAAGGAATATACATCTGTAGATATACTCTCTGTATGCTATACGGCACAAACTTTGCAGAGTCCTGTTCCATGAGGAAGGGGTGGCGGTGGGGCACATCAGAACAGTGGCCGGCATGAAGAACAGGGAGGGGAGGCGATGGCAGCAACGGGACATCTACTCCCATGCTTGCCACCTCCTGTACCCCCAAAATAATAATAAAAAAAACAATAATAAAGCCAAGCCCTTTTTTGGAGGGTCAAAAGAAAATAAGACCATCTTATTTTCAGGAAAACATGGTAGTTCCCATACTATGCTTCATCTCTGGCAGACATCTAGATTTTTGAGCAGTGAAAACAATTTTTTTTAAAAACCACTTGTTTTAAAACTTTGATTTCCCAAAAAAGCAATGATTAACTGACAGCGTAACTGCAATGAAACACATCTGTTATTAATAGATGTTCTGCTGCTCTGAAAATAATATTTCTTCAAAAGTCAACTATTTAAATATACCTTATGTCACTTTAATTTATTTCCTAATATGCTGCTGACTGAGAATTATTTTGGGACAGGTGGGAGGAATGTCACCAGGTTTAGCAACACAAATCCAGAGTTTCAAACAAAAGGCATAATCTCCTTACAGTTATTTTAAATGTTAAAGAATGAAACTGAGTCTTCAGTCTAAAGGATGAGTGGAGTCCCTTTCAATGAATAAGAGTAATCCAGAGTAAAAAAAATCAAGGTGTATTCATCATTTATTAAACAGACTGCATGCAAACAGTAATTTATTTATATTAATATAATTCATTAATAGTGCTATTCAGTGAAACGGGAAGTGAGCATACATAATAAGTAAAATGATTTGGTACACAATTCAGGGAGGGAGGGAGATGTATTTTACATATACTGTTTTTATTGGATTATATGTAATGCCAAATACTATAATAACTCTTTTTTTTTAAACAGCAAAATTTAGAAAGTAATCTTACCAGCCTTATCAAAAGAAACACTGAACTGGAAACACTTTTGGCTAAATTAATTCAAACTTGTCAACATGTAGAGGTAAGTACTGATTTCAATTATATTTAATTCACAATTCTTTCTGAATATGTGACATTCTGTTTTACAGACTTTTAAAATAATCATAATATTACAGTTTGAAAACATGTATTTATGTATTTTATATATAGACCTATTTGTTTTGGTTCTAAGTGACTTTATAGGCAAGTATAAACCTATTATGAAGTTGAATATGAACCAAATAGATAATTTAGTATCTTCTTTATAGAGCAGTCAGAAAATGTCATGGAGATTTCACTACTGGAAAATGTATATAATTTTGTGTTGAATAAAATATCATTTATTTATTGTTAACATACAATTTTAAAAATAACCAATAAAAGACAAAATATTTCCAATTGTTAAAGGCAGATTATATAAAAAAACATTTTAACATATGTATAAAATTCATTTAATGGTTAAATGATAAAATAACGGAAAAATATTTCCTGTTTTTCTAGAATATATTGTCCAACCAGTAGAAAAAGTAGACTGATCAATTATTTTATGTTAATACATTGTTTTAGTTATATTTTCTGGTAGTTTCTTTGAAGCCTGGTAGAAATAAAGTAGGAATGAACAATTGGTAACATGAAATACAGATTGCTTCCTGCAGTAAACAAGCTGTAAGGGAATTCATACATGATGACAAGTTAGCCCAAGAGATTTCACAACATCCTGGCATGAACTAACTGTATGCTGTAAAATATCCTCCATAATTCTTTGTGGCACACAGAGGCTCTTAATATTAATTAAGAGATATATATATTAATGTGAACAGGATTCCCTTGAGATAAAAAATAATTGACCTTCATAATTAAAATGCATTATTTCCAATTTTAACTTTCCCTAACTGTCACATGGCCTCTGTTTTACTCAGATAGTCATCTCAAAAAAGTAAATTCAATTACTAATATAACATTGCTATTTATTTATTTATTTGCTGCTCATCTCACTATAAGTTTATATATAACTCGAGAAAAACTCCACTGTTAATATTTTATTAATTGTCCATAAAAATAATCAGTTGGTTAATTAAGATATATATGGTAATTTTCTATTAGGAACCCTGATGGCACAGTGCAGTAGAATACAGTATTGCTGTGCTGCCCCGCTCCCTCACACACACGCACACACGCACACAGAGAGCAAGAGTTCCACAGTTGTTTATTCAGACCCCACAATCAGGTCACTAGAAAGTAACACTAGAAAGTGTGTAGGTTTGGATTTCAAGATCCACATGGCAAGAGTCCGTGGGACCTGAGTCCAACAAGCTCAAATGAAGTCCATGAGTCAAACAGGTCAGGATACAAAGTGCAAGCACACAAGGCACAGAACTGGGCAGGTTGCTCCAACGATGCTCAAGTCCTTGGAGCAGGATTAAATAGGGGATGCTGGTGCAGGTGCACCTGTTCACAAGAGGCAAGGTTGCCTCCTTGCAAGTAGTCTAGCCAACCAGCATTGTGTCTATTTCCTCTCTGCCCTATATATCCTTGGATCAGGAGGTGGTGTAGATTCATCTTCCTCCTCCAAACCTGTGTCCAGAGAGGGGTCTGGGGGCAGATCCATGACAATTGCAGGGTAATTCTGCCTGCAGTCATCATCCTGATGGGGCTTGAAATTGACTCGGCCTTTCATTCTTCTGAAGTCGGTAAAAGGAAGACCCAGATTGTTGGGGACAATATACTGTTTCTGTAAACTGCTTAGAGAGGGCTGTAAATCCCTGTGAAATGGTATATAAATCTAAGTGGTATTGCTATACTGTAATTTTATTATAAAATTAAATATGGCATAATTATTTTTTAATTTCAATTTTAATCAAGTTATAATCTCAAAAATAACTGATATTGGTTTATAAATAAGTCTAACAGAATAAATGACTCATAATTCAATGTGTGTACCCTAATATTTTTCTAATTTATTAGAAAGTATAATCATGGCTACCTGTAGATATACTGTGTAGCAAACAAGCACGGTAATAGCAGAAGAAAAATGGAGGCACTCCATACTTCTAAATGTGTGACTACTAACAGTTTCAGAACTTGATATGGAAGTTGTCTAGATTGGAGAAGCTGATCAGTGACTATTCAAAGTTAAAAGTAGGCTACCTCTTCCTGAGCTGCTTTTGGCCATAATGAAGTGTTAACCCTAAACAGTGTTAAAATGCAAATTAACAAACTCAGCTCTGTGATCTTACTTAATCTATTCATGGCTGCTGCCTGTACTGACAAGACTTTAATTAGTTTCATGCTTTCAGTTTTTGTTTGCCCCTGAGTGGCTCTGGACTTGGAGGCGGGAGCACACTAGGCAAGGAGCCATCCTAGCACATTTCTTTCGAAGTGTATAATTGTGTGCCTGTTTACTTCTTCTAATCCTTTCTTTAATAAATGTAAATGCAAACAATTCTCTACTTGGGACAAGTGGGGGCAATCATTCCAAAGGATGGCAGAGTGCAGTAAAAGTGCTATATTTGTCCTTTTACCTAGCTTCCTCATGACTTGAGTTCCGGAAATTTTCCCTACCATCTGAGCTTGCCTAGCTGTTTGGAATTGTAGCCTTCTGGTGCTGAAAATAAAATAAAATTGGAAGCACAATCACAGGCAAGGGTTACACAAAAACTGTATATTGTTGTTAGTTGTGAAGTCTTGTCTGACCCCATGGACAACATTCCTCCAGGCCTTCTTAGTTTTCTTAATATTGAGTTTCAAGCCAACTTATGTACTCTCCTTCTTCACCTGCATCAAGAGGCTCTTTAGTTCTTCTTCGCTTTCTGCCATGAGAGTTGTATCATCTGCATATCTGAGGTTGATGATATTTCTCCTGGCAATCTTAATTCCAATTTTGATTCATCTAGCCCCAATATATTTCAGTAATCGCAACCATATAAAATTTTAGTAAGATCACACCTGGAATAATTCATCCAATTTTGGTCACCACATTATATAAAAAAAGATGTTGAACCTTTGGAAGACATGCAAAGAAGAACAACTAAGACAATTAAAGATCTGGAGACTAAAACATATGAAGAACAGTTGTAGGATTTGAGCATGTCTAGTCTAAAGAAACAAAGTACTAGGGTTGACATGATAGCAATATTCCAGTACTTGAGGGGCTGCAGGAGTGAACTTATTTCCCAAAGCACCAGAAGGCAAGACAAGAAACAACGGATGGAAATTAATCAAGCAGAGGAGCAACCTGGAATTAAGGAAAAACTTCAAGTCAGGATAATTAACTAGTGCAGGGGTCGGCAATCTTAAACACTCAAAGAGCCATTTGGACCCATTTCCCACAGAAAAGAAAACACCGGGAGCCACAAAAACCCTTCCCATGCCATACTATTTCCTGACCGGCCACAAAACTAGCATATGTAGTTGAATCAAACATTACATTTTCTTCTGAAACTTTTCTTTCTTTGGATTTATCCGTAGTTGGCCTACCGGGGGTTGAAAATCTCAATAAATCGTGTGCTCATCAGTAGGTATTGCACATCGACGGTTGTGACACATATTTTGAATGACAGGGAGCCACAGCAGAGGGGTGAAAGAGCCACAAGTGGCTCTAGAACCACAGTTTGCTGACCACTGAACTAGTGGAACAGCTTGCCTTCAGAAATTGTGGGCGCTTCTACACTGGAAGTTTTAAGAAGAGACTGGACAGCCACTTGTCTGAAGTTATATAGGATCTCATGCTTGAGAAGGGGGTTGGACTAGAAGACCTTCAAGGTCCCTTCCAGCTGTATTCTGATTGATTGATTAAATTAACAAGTCATACAATAAACTCATCACCCTTGAGTAGATTATATTAATTACCACCTTAAGCAATTTATTACAGTAACTGAAAATATAATCTTGCATGTAGTTTTTGCAGAAAAGGTCTGTAAGGTAGACACTAGATTAGAGCCAATTTTCTCTCCAGAACACAGAGGCTGCATCCCTTAAAGCAGAAATGGCCAAGCATAGAGAATTAATATAATTATCCAAGCACTGTTTACAAAGGAAATCTTGCTGAATTGTTGTATAACAACAATATGAGCAGTTTAGTAATGGCAAACTTCATCTATGATACAAGCAACTACATAACCAGTATAGCAGCAAAAAATAATAGTCTGTACACATGTTCCAGATAATAAAATAATGTGATAAGTCATACTTGTTCTCAGAGAAACATTCAGTTAGGAAAAAAATAAGATTTATGCATGCTCTGAGGAAAGGAAATTCTAAAGCATAAAAATTGGAATTGGACATGGACCTGGATAAAATGCAGAGATGACAAAGAGGCTGTTTAAATTCAGAATGCTCATCATTCCAAATATGATTATATTTTGGGGTATATTTTGGTAAGAGCTTGGAATAATAGGATGAATAGCATTTCCTCCTTTCCAGGTTGGATGTCACATTCAGACTTGGCTGTTAACTAGGCTCTCTAAACATTAAGCGGCTTTGAAAGTCTACTGTGACAAACTAGAAAATCTATCTTAGAGGTGACCTCTCTTTCAGTGCAGCCTGGTATGTATTGTTGTTTTGATATAGATGCAACACAGTGGGAATATATTCAATGCAAGTTTCAGAGGCATAAAAGGAACTTTCACAGGAGCCCTTGAAAGAAAATACATCTAGTGAATTGTTTCTCATCCCTTTTGTTGAGAAAGTATCTACAATTTCAACTCAGGGCTGAGTTTCTTTTACCTAATATAGGAAACATCATTAGTCATTAAAGAATTTCTTAATCTGTGTCAGAACATCTGATTGTTGTATATTTCAAAGCAGACATTATAATTATTATCCCTGCTCAAGTTTAATCTGTAGAAAAACCATTTGATTTGATTACTGAAATATGAATTTCATGGACCATCTATTTGAAGTTGGTGATGCATATTATCCAGTTGAGAATGTATTTATTGTTGGATTTCAGAAACGAACAGAAATGTACTCATCAAAGTTGAAACATCAGTTCTGACATTTTGGTAGAATGTCACCCATTATTGTGGCTTTTCAGTACAACATAGCACAGACAACCACTGCATTGTATATAGTAGTGATGTTTTCTTTTTATTAAGTAACATTATAAACAAATGACTATTTGTTAGAATTAAGAAGCAAAAGAATTCAGAAGTCTTTATGTAGGCACGGATTGGAGATTTAATAATATCTAACACTGTGCTGCTTTAAAGGCTGCAACTGTTTCTTTTCCTTTAACATTGATGGTCCAAGTTTGATTTAATATCCTCATTATATGGAGGAAAGATTTAATCTGTCCGTCTCCTGTTGCAATATTATCAACAGTTCCACATGGCTAGATTAGTCCCAATGGCTTTTAGCTATATTAATTGGTGCCACATTAACTACTGCATGCACATTAAATGTTCATCAAAATAGTTGCGGATAGGGCAGATTAAACTGCCTCTCCTAATTAGAGGAGGGATTCCCAACTCTATTTCTTTTTATATGATAGTATTTGTTTGCATATAAAATAGATTAAGAACCTTCTTTTCAGGTTAGAATAGCATCACAATCAAATTAAAAATGCAAAACATAGAATCCAACCCTTAACCCAATATTTAGTGCATAAATAATTAAAGTAACAAGAGATATATAATTAATATTAGCATATAAATCATTGATTCAAATTACATGGTTATAAAACTAAGTGACGGTAGACTAGACCAAAATAAATCTTGAAAATACTGGACCTGGTGTGTCAGTTTCACAGTTTTCGCTGAATGATCAAAAGTAAGGGAACAAATTCTGATATTAAAACTTGTGAAGAACTAATCTAAGTTTAAGGCCTTAAAAGTTAATAACAGCACT
>JANHFP010006816.1:42621-54370 GCA_032468135.1 Calamaria suluensis
TAAGGATAGCCCAATCTAATTATTTTAATTATTTTAAATTGTATATTGTTGTGTTTTTAATTTGCTGTCAACCGCCTTGAGTCTTTGGAGATGGGGCGGTATATTAAACAAATAAACAAACAAACAAACAAACAAACAAACAAACAAACAAACAAACAAATTATTGCTGCTCTACATCACCAAAAGTGTGAGGAAAACAAAATCAATGGATTCATAAAACTGCATAGCATAATATGTTTCTGATAGAGAGGATGAGTGGATGATAAAAAATAGATTGTTGCAAATAATATGTTTAAAGACTCGAGCTTTTTTTTTTTGGTTGTTGAATAAATGCATTCACATATTTTCCTCAGATTGCACAATTAAGTCTAATATGAACTGTTAACTTGATGCAATGGAACATAAAATGCAGACTTGGGAGAATATGTGTGTGACACTCCAGACAGGTTCACCTGTGCATATTAATTACAACACATGAACAAAAAAACCTTTTCCTAGACATACAATATTAATCTCTGTACTGTATGTAGGATATTGCATATTTTTCCTTGAATATATATGTACTGTACTTACTGCTGGAACTTATCATTGTATTATTCTGTTGTTTATTCTTCCAATAAAGCGTTCTTTTTAAGATTCTTCAGTTATTTTAAATTGTTCTCCTGAACTTGTGATGTGGTTCAAACCTCAACTTGCATTAGTTATTATTATTTGCTGTGTATTCTTTTTTTTGACAGGGCCAGCAACCTTCCAGAAGTTGAACAGCTTCACGAATGGATTGTACAGTTGCTGCCATCTGTAGAACATCCAGCTAATTGAAGAGTTTCAATTTCAATTTCTCCCCAATCTGGAATCCCTAGAAGACTGCACCTTCTTGTTTCATATCAGAGAAACAGAAGACTTCTATTCCTAGGACATTTTAAACATTTCAATGGATTGTGGATTTAACTGACGCTGAACAAGTGTATATACTTTCATAGTAGTCATGCAGAGCTACATTTCAATCCAGTGAGTGAAGAGTTACTGAAACCCCAGACGTTTCAAAGGAGATTAAAGTTTCCCAGGGGCAAGTATCTCTAGCACCAAGTGTGGAAGCTGACTCGGAAAGAAACACGTTTGAAGTGGCAGAACTAATCATGCAGAAGCAGTTTGTGATTCTCTCTCTTTCCCAGCCAAGATAAAGCTGAGCATTATGACATTGGCAGTGCCGCACAAGGTCAATTTACTGTGAAAAAGGCAGCCACTGATTCCAACTTCAAACAGACTTTTCATGCTGCATAGCTAAAGAGCAGTATTTACTTATATTGCCCACGGCACAGAAAGGGTAACAGGACAAGGGAATAGTTCAAGATAGTCAACCTCTTCCGGTAAAGCTATAAGTTACTTTTTATCTAGTTAAATGAAACGACAGTAATCACCTTGCAAGGGGGTGGGGGGGGGGAAGGAGAGAGTATAATTTTGGCTTTCAAAGGCTGACTTCCACCAAACAACAAATGCAATTATTCTACATTAATTAAAGCCAAATTAAGGGATCATCTTTTCTCATTTATACAGTACTTTCCAAGGTCCTCACCATCACCTTTGGAGGTCCTTCTCCAGATGAAACAAGGCAAATAGAGACAGAATGAGAGAGAACTATTTAGAGTGAAATCCTGGTTGTAGAGCATTACCTTAAAATACTCACCTGGAAGGTATGCAAGAGCAGTTCGATGCCAGAATAAAACACTGCTGTTGCATTTCATCAAGCAATTTGGCTTACAGTTTCTTTCTTTCTTTCTTTTTTTATTGAGTTTTTTTATTTTTTAACAGAATTTTAACATAAAGATATAATACAAGCATGTTTGAAAGAGGTGTTTAAAAAAAGGAAGGTAATTAAAAAAGAAATATATTTTGAAATATGAACATATAACATAAGTGTAAGTTGAATTTACTTATAAATATCATAACTATTATGGTTGTTCAATATCTATTCAGTTTTCTTTTCTTATCGGCTATTAACCCAAAGAAAGATCTTGTCTTATATATTTCAATTATAATAATGTCTATGTCAACATGTTTTTTGTCAATTAAGTTAATATGTATATTTATTTATTTGGTTTATTTGTTTTTCCCAATCCATTGGTACCATTTGTCCCAAACTTCGTAGTATTCCGATTCTTGTTTATCTTTCAGTTCTAGAGTTAGTTTATTCATTTCTGCGCATTCCATAACTTTTAATTTTATTAGCCATTCGGGAGGACATTCCTTGTGATTCCAGCATTGCGCAATAGCCAGCCTATTTGCTGTACAAATTTGTAGAAACAAAAGTGGCTTACAGTTCCAATGTATTTTTTGCTGCTTTTGCTGTTGATGCTATTTTGTGTGGTTGATTTGATTGCCAATTCAACTTCATTCATTTGCATTGTATGCTTTTTTCATAATTATATATTTACTTCTGAAGAAGAAATATGGCTTCTGGATGGGGAATATAAATCATCCTTTAATAATAGGGTGTTTTTCCCCCTAGATTTTTAAATTTTCAGTTCCCACCACTCAAGTTAACATGGCCAATAGGAAAGTTTAAGCCATGGCTTTGAGATATTCTGGAAGTCTTCTTTAAACAGTTATGTGATACATGTATTTTCTGTTTCTCTTGCTTACTGGTTTTAAGACCAGCATTTTCACCATTAGATTCTCCCATGGTATGCAGCATATTTGGCAGCTTAAAAATAATATCTGAGCATATTGAATTTCTTCTTTTAAATTCCTTTAAATCATAATACTATCATCCTTACAAATGTATCAATAGCAGCAGAAGCAACAAAATTTATTTAACCGTTTAATTATTTATAGCCATTCTGGATGAATACATATGTACATATCATTTTGTTAGAATTTGAACCAAAAGGATCAGAAACAATATATCTTGAAGAAATGCTTATCCTTAGCTGTTCTTGTCTATAACCTTAAAATATGCATAACCCTTTCTCCCACAGTTGTGTGAGAAGGTCCATGCCAGGATTTTATGACTTTGAAATTTGAAATCCATGGTACTAGAAAGAGAAGTGCCCTTAAATGATGGCCTTTAATTCCTCTGTTGGGAGTTAACTAGGACAACGGACATACCATCAAACACACCATAAAAAAAAGGATGAGAGAAATTTGAAAGAAAAGCCTTCCATTGATACAAAACCTACAGAAAGAACCTTTTTTCAAATGATACATCATACATGCATGCAGGTTTATGACGGGATAAGAAAAAGGACACGGCTGGGCTCAAGCACAATTGTTTTTTAACATTTTAGCTACTAGGAAAGATCTAAATGGCATATTGTGTTGTGCAATGTTACTTTTGTAAGGAATACCACAGTAGATTGAGTCAGTCATATTGCATTTTATTTTCTGTCATTCTGTGTTTTATAGGAAAACAGTGATGATTATGTGCCTATACATTACAATTTCATAGAAAATATATTTTCTTCTTTTAGAGAAGGTTTTTAACTTTGTCATGAGTTAAACAATAACTACACAATATAATGGACCCTCAAAATGCATCAGCTTCCATTTATAGCTCTTATGTTTCCTCATTACATCTTCCATTTAGTTATTTTTCTTTCCAGATGGAATCAACTGGTGGCCAAACTTGGCAATGTCAAGACCTATGGACTCCAACTCTAGGAATTTCCCAGCCAGTCACAATGGGAGTTGAAGTCCACAAGTTTTCAAGTTGCTAAGGTTCGATACCTCTGCTCAAGTTCCCTAGTTATTTCAACAGATCTTCAGCTAAGGTTGATCTTTCTCTCATTCCTGTCATTGCTCTGTCTACATCTTATGGACTTTGCTTTTTTATTGGGGGGCAAAGACAGTCCAAATTACTCAGCCCATTTTTTCTGTTAAAGGCTAATATGTTGGTTGGTGAAATTTGTATCTAAGAGGAAATAATTGGAAGAGAGCTTTTGGTTGTTTATATTTTCACTTAGAAAAGAGTCAATATTTAATTTTATTTATTTTCTAGTCTCATTTCCAAAGCTAAAATCCATCTGGACAAAAAAAAAAAGAGCTCATAGGACACAAGAGTTGTAATTTTTTTGTCCCCAGCTACCTAATTACAGACTTTGGTATATACTGCGCACATGTGTGAATTGGTAACTCTAACATGCTGTTAGTAACAAAAAATCTTTGACAAGTTATGAACAGAAATAAATAAACATATTAATTATAATGGTGAAAAATCACATATAAAGTAAAGGATAATGTTGATACAATGACACACAACAGATTTATTACATGTACAGCCATGCACATTTACACAAAGTTTACACCAGAAGTTCCCAAACCTGGCAGCTTTAAGACTTGTGGACTTCAACTTCCAGAATTTGCACAAAGAAAGATACAGAACAACTGAGCAGCAACAATTATTTTTAAAATGTCAATTCCACACACACAAAAATACTTTTAAATATTATGCAGTTGAAAAGGTATCATGAAAAAGTTCTCTTCATATAATATCCTCTTTAAATCCCAACATCTCTATGAACTAAAACCTTTTTAATATTTAATAAATTAGTGTAATATTGTAACATGAATTAAGAAAAATCATAAAACCCTATCCTTTTTAAGATGATGCATTTATGCATGTTTATATTATCTAAAAATCAAGAAAGCAAACTTTTTTCTTTAGTGCCAGCTTTATTAATTGGATTACTTAACAAAATCTTAGGGTTCAGATTAGTTAGAATGCAATGGTATACATATCGGCATTGAAGAAAAATTCATTTTGCTGTATGAGGCTTCTTCTCAGAAGGATTACAGCCTTGTTTATTTATTGCTCTGGGCAGCATCTGAAACAAATAATTTATTATTATTATTATCCTTAATTATTGTGTTCAGTGATGCATTGATGAGCAAAAATTATCTTTAAGAGATACTTCATTCCTTGCACCTATATACATTGTGTAACATAGGATCCTTATGATAGGACCGAACTATAGCCATGAAGAATGAGGGACAGAAAATTGTGTCTAAACCATATTGTGAAGTTCAGACTGTAACCAGCGGGTACATATTTGAATTCACAGTCTTTGGAGTGCCCAGATTAGAACAATGCATCTAAAAGCTTTGAAAGAACAATATATCAGAAAAGAAAACAGCCAGCAGAAATGACAACCTTTGTTTATGGTGATTTTTTTGCAATGGATATTAAAATAAAGCACAATTACTTATTTCCAGTTGAACATGTTTGTGGATCTAGGTAGCTTAAGCCTGGATATTAATGGCTTGCTAGGGAAACAAAACTTTCTTCTAAAAGCATTGAATTAAGGCACTAAAACATTGGCTCTGCTCCCATTCCCAAACCATGAAGTATGGCATTGTTCCTTTTCTGGAGCTGCAATAAGATCTTGTTTACATTATCTTTTGAAATAGTTAATTGGTGACAGCTTTCATATACATCCAAACTGTGAAGAACAACTTGTTTGTCCCAGAAATCCTTCTACTTCATGGAACCCAGATTAAATTGCAGATTTAAGGTAGGTTTGGTATATTCCCACTACATAAAAAGTTTTAAAAGGGGGAAGGAAAACACTGTGGGATGAGTTTAGGTGTAGTTATATCTCTTGATTGTAAACCCTCAAAGTCTGTACATTAAAACAGGATTGAAACATAATTTTAGATACCACAATAAATTAAGAGTATGATCTGGCTTAAATATACACAATATTCCAAGCCTCTGGAAGAATAAAGCACAGATTTAGCAAAGCCTGACTGAAATAAGGGAGACTGAAGTGGGTGAATATGATCCAAAGAAATGGATAAAAACTAAAAGAGCAAAATGGATAATTTCTGTCAGGATTTCTCACAGTGAAAACAAACAGACTGCTCCTTCTCTACTACCTGCAAGAACAGGTAACTGAGGCTTTGAGCTACAGTGTTTAATATTTTTTTAAACCATAGATTTGGTAACAGAAAGTATTCAGCCAGTTGTTAGATCTGAAGTATTTGTATGTGTGAAGAAGTGGGAGTCTGAAGCAGCATCCGGACATTTTTAAACCACCAACTCTTGTGAAGGAAAGAATAACTTTAGGTAGAGTTGTTGGCAACTTATATTAAGGAGAAGAGGATTCAACATTTGTGCTAAAATCTTTTGCTCCTGTGAACAATATCCTTGGGAATTTTTTCAAATTTCTTGTAATGCCATTTTGAGTTCCCATATTGTTAGAGCTGACGGATGTTTTTTGCGGTTACTTTTTAGTATGCACATCTGTACATAATCTAAAACCCTCTTGCCTATCTTCATTTGACAATCACAAAAGCTTAATGGAGCAGTTCCCTCCTGGTGTCTTCTGTCAAGTTTTAAGGTGGGAAGGATGAAAAACCAGAGAGGCTGCAGACCCAATGGAGTGGTGATTGAAAAAATCAGATATTGTTGGCCAACTGGTCACTAGATAATTTCAAGGTCACTCGGCTGCACTCTGGGAATGTTGTCAAAATTGCCCTCTTCTTTCTCTTTTATTAAAATGAGTGAGAACTGCCCCACCAAAAAAGCAGAATATTTTTTCTGTGGGATACTACTAAACCTTTACTCATTTTTTCACTTTTCAAATTATTTCTAAGCTATTTGCACTGCTAATTAAAATGAGGGGGGAGGGAGCCAAACTAAGCCCCAAACTAGAATATTTTATTTATTTATTTTTTATTTATTCTGTCTGATTTTTATACCGCCCCATCTTCGTAGACTCGGGGTGGTTTACAACAGACACCACAATTACAAATTTAAATTTAAAATCTAAAATCTTTTAAATCTTTAAAATAAATCAATTTAAAATTCCCTCATTCCCTCAATAATTTTAATTATATTATTATAGAATTATGTTATACATATTTTTCTTTGTTGCAAGATTACAACTCAATTTAATGCTACTGAAATAAAGTTACTTTGTTAGTTATGAGTAATAACTAAGCTAAGTTAGTTATGAATAATTAAATCCTTCAATATCAAGAGTCTGAAGTTGGGTCTTAGTTTCGCCGTCTCTTGTTTTATGATAATGCATAGAACTTGTAATTTAAAACTTTGAAAGAAATATCCTTGTTTCATAATTTTAGAAGATGGTTAGGTTAGATTGCTTCTTTACTAAATTATCCCCAAACAGAAATTCAAGAAAATGAATTGAATACATTTAAGAATAAAACTGTACATCAAAATCCGAGAACAAAGAGTAAAAAATTCAAGATATGTGCAGAATTTTTGTGCACATACATTTGGAGATGGTTGTATGTAGGGTTAAAATAACTGTGTTGCAGACGTCTGACCAATCATATACAGGTAAAAAGATATACAAAAAAAATCTCTGTAGTTGTGCTTGTAAAAATAATACATCAAAAGATCTAGAGAATCTGTTGTGCTCCTTAAATTACTATCCTCAGAACTAACCCCATAAAGGCATAAATCTAAAAATTTCTGTAGGGTCAGTGGTGTTCCTAAAGTAGCAACATCAAAGTCCATCAGATTCTCAACTAAAGTGTATAATTCAAAATTTCTCCTCAGAGTTTATTTTTTTGTCTATATTGTTATTTTTTTTGCACTGTTTTTATATAATGTTTACAGGTGCGTGAATCAAAATGCAATGTAAAAATTAAAAATATATTGCCAAGTATTAGAAATTAATATGCAACTTTCTTAGATTGCTAATATTTAAAAATGTAAGAAATGCATTAGTTGTCTTAAATAATTGTTTTTTAGGACTTTTAAATTCACATTTGGTCTCCCAGCTTATATTTTTCTCAAACAAATAATACTAATAAATGAGTGTTATCTATATAAATGCTTTTTTTTCTGAATATAAATAATGCAAATGGATGCAATCTTTTATACATGTATATTTCTTAAGATTACAATACATTTTGAATTTGTTGATTTTTTTCCAACGTTAACTTTTAAACCGTTTCTTTTTTATTATCCTACTTTTGGCATTTTATTGATGCTCAGTTTGCTTCTCAGAATCCTGGACAAGGGAAGGTTTAAAAAGTGCAAGGCAGCAGCCACATGGGCAAAATATCCTTCTTGTTCCTCTTAATTCAAAAAGTAAAAATGACAAGGAGAGACATTCAGAATATATTCATGTTTTAGTTATCATCATTTTAATGTTTTGTTTTTGCAAAACTGCTCAGAGACTTTTAGCTATTGGACAGTTTTAAAATTCTGAAAAAAATAAATACATAACTCATTCCTCAAATCAATGTTCAGAAAGACATTTTTTTTAATAAAAAAGCAAAACAAAAACAACACAGTTCCTGACCTTCTCCCAAGTTGCCAACTGTTTCTAAATAGTGTATGCACTTAGATAATATATAGGGAGTCCAATTAGATATCAGACTTATAGGATATTTCGAATTTTTGTATGTCAAACCCTAAACAATTGATAAAATTTTCTGATTCATGCACCCATTTCTTTATGAATGATCTGTTCTTATCATGAAACCCAAGTCACTCTCATTTATATATAAAAAAATGTCTATTTCAGTTTCAGAACATCAATTCTGAATTTGTGGTTGATTCCACCCTTTGGTGCAGCATCTCCAAGATATCTGGAAAATAGGAGCTGAAAGTTAAAAATCATTGTGAATGCCATCCCGAGACCCAGAAAGCCATCCCAGTTGAAATACAGTGTGAATTGACTTTGGAAATCAAAGCTTTGCAGGCCACACAAAGGAGAGGCTGTAATTGCTGCCTGATGCTAATCCCATTGGCATGTATTAGAGGAACATGCACAGTGCTGTTGGATAGTTGTAGGGATCTGATTGCAGGAGCAGCCTTCAGGCAAAAGGCTCAGGAGTAGCTTAGACTCCCTGTTATGCCACCCCAGAGTCAGAGTCCATCTGCCTTATTGACTGACAGACTTTCCAGCTTAGACAATGCACATGAAAAAGAACATGGCCCTCTGGCTGCTGCTCCATTGTTCCTCAGGTTTAACTTCTTAACCTCTTTCCCTGCCAGTCTTTCATTCCAGTAGCAACCGGGTGGGGTGGGGTGGGGGTGAGGGGCAGTTTTTGTAGCAACATCAATTAAATTCCCCTTGTAAAATGGGATTATGTCGTGGCTTGAATAGCTTCATAATTCTAAAGAATATCGCCCAGCAAGATACAAAGTCACTGCTAACTGTGTTTAAGATTATGCATTTTTTAAAAAAATTGTAAAGCACTAAATTAAATTAAATTATATTGCAAAGACTCCCTTCCCTTTCTTTCCCTTTCCTGTTCAACATGGATTTGTACGATGCTCAAATAGTGGACTTTTTCATAAAACAGCTGTTTCTTTCTTTCCTAATTATTTGAAACTTTTTAAAAATCCTGTTCCCCTGGCAAAATGGCTACAAGAGGAACAAGCTTGCAATTAAAGGACACAATCCTTGCCCATTTTCATCTAAAAGATATGGTAGAAAAGAAGAAAAAAGCAAAAAAGCAAGCAGGCTGAAGAACTAATTATTTAATTGCTGTTTACAAGATGAAAAGCCAGAATAGAGACAGTGCAATTGGGAAGGTCAGGAACTCACCTGGCCAGCTATGCCTCTTCTCTCAGACCTTGGGGCAGTCATCGTCTCTCAGCCTTAGGAAGAAGGCTGTACTAAACCACTTCTGAAATCTTCCCAAGAAAACTGCTGGGAGTAGTGGAGGCAGTTGTCAGGAGTCAACATTGACTCAAATGCATAAGCACTCAAGGTCTTTCAGAGATTTCCATGTGTCATCTTCAGTTTGAACTTGGATCCTACAAATCTCACAAGTGTGAAAATGATCTCCTAGATTCGTGATGGTACACGGAACCATATCTGTGGGCATGTGAGCATTGCCATAGTTAAGCTCCAGTGTGCATGCAAGTGCCAGCCAGCTGATTTTCAGGCCTTCTGCTCCCACCAGAAATCAGGAAACGGGCCATTTCCGGCCTCTGGAGGTCCTGCCGGGGGAGGGAATGGCTGTTTCTGCCCTCCCTAGGCTCCAAGAAAGCCTCTGGAGCTTGGGGAGGGTGAAAAACTGCACTGGTAACCTTTTTGCCATCATATGCCAAAAGCAGGGGGAGAGCATGGGGACATTGCATGCGTAGGGTGGGCAGGGCACTGGGGGGCATTATGGGTGTGGGCACGCACACGTGCGACCCCCCCTATTTTTGGCACGCAAGGGCAAAAGGATTAGCCATCATTGTCCTAGACACCTCTAACCATTATGTTCTATGCTTCTGTGATATTACATATGACATAGCTTAAAGATCTGACATAGAAACAACAGCTTTCTTGAACTTTCTCTGCATTCAAATTAAGACCTTTGTGCCTGTTTGTTCAATACTTGATCAGTGTGTAAATATTTCTGAAAATATCACAATTGCTCAGAAAAGCTATGGTCTTTTCTAATCTGCAGGAGAGGTACCTGAGATGATGGCAATTAGATACTAGTCTGACTGCATGTTGCTTTTAAGCATGGTCATTTGGTTTGTTTCCTGTAATTCCACTGACTTGGGACTGCCCCAGAGTGCCCCAGGGACTGCCCCAGAGTGGCACGGAGAAATGTTGCTACTTTGTATAATGCTGTTAAGATTCTTCTGGAACTATTCCAGTATGATCCATCAGAACAAACAATGGATTTTTCCATGTAGGGATATAAATCTAGAAATGGAGTGAGCAGATTGCCTCTACCTTCAATGTTCTCATGCAACAATGTTCCCATATGATCCTATCATTTAGCAGCACTTTTATTTTTTTAATTACATAATTTGGGGTAAAAAGGAAACTTTCATTTGCCTAAACCACAGAAAGAAACTTCTCACTGCATCTCATTTATTGTTTGAAAGAGCTCTATGTGCTCCATTCCTTTCAATTAAAACATGTCCTTTATATTAAAAGAATGACCTATTCCATATACCCATTATTACATTACTCATACATTAAAGTCTGCTTACTTGCCTAACCTTATCACATGTGCAAATCTTTGAAAAATTCTATTTTTAGAAATCTATGTGTGCAAATGTGTGTTTTTCTTTTAAATATGCCTTCTCCAATGAGTTTTTATGAAGAAACAAACCAAGTATTTCTCTTATTAGAAGAGCAATCTTGGACAAAGCTTTAGGTTACTGGCAGTTGCTCTTTAATGGATAAAGTCTGCAAAATGTCAACATGAAGAGTATGTGCCTTTTTATGGAGACTGTAACTGCTTCAAATAGTTGACATTTTCGACTTGAACAATTTAGGTTTTACACCATTATAGTGGGGGTTGTAGATCTCAACAACCATAAAACCACAATACTGAAAACAAAGAGGTTGGTTCGTGCATATTTACATTCAAGCATGTAACAATGACTTAACAGAATGTACATTCAGGCTAATGTTCATACAGTATAGCTAAAGGCTCTAGCCATAAACTTTATTTCCAGTTAAGGCTGGGAATGCTTCAAAAAGGATTCAAAAGATGAAGTGCTTTTGAATTTTCCATTAGCACAGCAACTATCCGCTATGTATTGAAATGCAGACATCTTTTTTGGGGGGCTTGTAACCTAAAATAGGTATTAACGTTTTAAAAGTGGTTTAATTATTCAATTCGATTAAAGTTTTATTTTTTTTAAAAAAAAGTTTAATGATTCACTCCAATAAAGCAATTTTTGGCAGTCTTATGCAAAAAATCTGGAAAAAGATGCACAGTGCAAAAGGTCTAGGTTGATGTGTGTAACAGGTCGATAGGATATTATTATTATTATTATTATTATTATTATTATTATTATTATTATTATTAT
>JANHFP010006821.1:22678-32904 GCA_032468135.1 Calamaria suluensis
AAAAAATGGCACTTAGAAAAATTGCAGTGGGGGGCACACGGGGGGCACCCCCCGCCATCCCGCCCCCCGCTCCATTTTTAAAAGTGCAGGGTTTTTTTGTTTTTTTCCCCGCAGCTTCTCTTCTCTCCCCCCCCCCAACTGTCTATGGTGTCCCGCCTTGGCAGTTTACAAATCTGGTCATCTTAGACAAACAGCTTGTCACTGACACTGGCTAATATATCACCAAAACTTATTACTGGGCCTGCCATGTTGTTTGGGGGCCATCTTGGTTGCTTCTCTTCTAGAAACATAGGACCAGTTTATTCTTGAAACAAAAAGAGTAAATACAAGCATGCAGGTAATGTCTGTAGTATTCTAGATTTCAACTTTGGCTATGTCAGCCTATGGTATCTTCATTATGTGTGGACCCTGAGAGCACAGAATGAATTATAATTTGAGTCCAGCAGGCGGCAGCGGATGATACCAACATCTGAAAGATAAAATGTGAATGAATAAGAAAAGTACAGAACTGTATAAAAATATCGGAACAGATGGTATTAGATTGCCCTCGAGTGGTGTATTTAAACATTACAGTCAAATGCTTGGAAATATTATTTTAAGAATAATATATGTTCTTTTGAACAAAAACAAGAATAATTTAAAATCTCTCTTCTGATGTACTTCAGTAGCACATCAGACATGATTTTGAAGCAATCCTTCTGCCAACAAGTGAATAGTTTAATAAGATTCCCCCTCCCCCCATAGTAGCCACCAGATGTCCAGAATCAATCAATATGTAGGTCACCTATTTTTCCCTTTTGGAATCTGGCTCGCTCTATTGCACGCCTGGGTAAATAAAACCAGGATGGAACAGTGACTTTGCAGACATAGTGTGAAAAAATAAATTACTAAATAATTTATGTCAAGACCCCTCCTTGACATCCTGAGCAGTATTTGGGTGGAGTCACTTACTGGGTGAAGAGTCGTGGCAGGGCACCGGGGTGGTGGGTTAGTGTGCGTTGTGATATGTGGTAATGATTGTTAACTGCTGACTGGAAGCTTGTTTGTAGATAGTTATATTAATTAGAGGGCTCCACATTAGTCCCTTTCTATTGGATCCTGTACTGTGGTCGGTTGCTGATTGGCCAGATCAACGGATGACGGGATTGGAGGAAGATGGATTGGACCCATTATTTAAACAGGAGTACTGAGCTAGGGCTTTAGAGTTGGCTTACCACATCTATCGTTGTTAGGATTATCATCGGATTCCAGTTCAATAAATACATATCTTGAATAAAAAGAGCTGTTTTGTTCTGATGGGTCCGGAGTCCTGACACATATTTTGTTTACATGATACCCATAGATGATGAACTAGAAAAATGTTTATGCTTGGCAAGATTGAAAGAAGTAAGTGGGTAACAGATGATATAGATGAATGATATTGCATAATTACAGCACTGTCCTTGAAAAAGCTAAAAGTTATACCAGAGAAAGGCTAAGAAGGTGAATACTTGCCTATGTGTTTGTCAAATGGAAGCCTAATTCAATAACACTTAACTCATCTACCCAGAATGCAGTTATATTGCATAGTGATGAACAGCTGTTATAACTATGAGATCCATGCCTGAATTGCTTAATTAAATTATCAAATAATTCCTTTATATTACTTCTACAGTATGGTTTAATTCATTTTCATCAAGCTAGTACATTTTGCATATGTTGAATGGAGTCATTAATTTCCTATCACCATTCTGTTTATATCTAAAAGACAATCAGGTTGATCATAAGGATTGAAAGTCTGGATTCATGGGCTAAATGTACAGGCAGGGAAGGCTTTTTTATTACTCTCAGTTCTTACTTTGTTTACACATTTTAGCTTGTTTAATCCTGCATCAGAATAAGTGCAATCCGATCCCTTTATCCAAAATGCTGCAGAAACTTAAAAGATAAAGATTTGTATAAATATATGGATTGTTTTAGTTACCGTAAGTTAGTTTAGTTTAGTTAATCCCACTCTGAACTCAGCTGAGAGGAGAAAATTCAGTTATATTAGGAAATTATATTCAGTTATATTAGAAAATTCAGTTATGTTAGAAAGTGTTAGGAAATGAACATCTATAATAATATTATGCATCTGTAGTAGCAACAAATTTTTCTCCTTTGTTGACAAATTTCCTCCAAGTAAACAGACTATAGAACAGTGGGATGGTGGACTTTCATTAAGATATTTCCTGTATCAAATATTTAGGTACAAACAATACAACTCCACCTCTATGATTTTAGGGAGGGGAATAACTGGAGAACCAGGACTGCTAACAGTCAACTGTAGCTCCCTTGCTAAGCAGTAGGCCTTGGCAAATGCCCAACAATACCAACTTCTTAAATTAGCCCTGGTATTTAGTTATTACTGTTGCAGTTCTCTCTACAGATAACAAGCAAATTTATCAAGCTATCTCATTCAAACAGAAGTTGAAAGACAGAAGGAGAGACAAGTAAGAGAAAACAATGTTTAAAACAAAATAATGCAAAGACAACGTTGGTTAGAACTTTGGTTAGACAGATAGGTAACAGAAATAAAGCAAGAAAAATGAGGGAGGGAGAAGGACTTTTTACAGTCATGCACATAAATGTCTTTAGTGAGAAGTGGAAATACGTATTTAATCCCTAGAGAAAATTAAGAATCAAGTAATAACTTTAATTTATGAAGATGATGTCTCTGTGGAATATCACTAAATGATTTCTCATCCTTCCCTTTTGCTTATGAATTTAACTTAGCTGTATTTGTTAAATTCTTTTGCAGCCATTCTCAACCTCAGAACAATGAGATTTAATGGTACCATACAGGCCATCAAGTCCAATCTCCTGCCCTATGCAGGGATTCAAATTATAGCATCCCTGACATATGACTCTTTAACCTTCCTTTGAACAAAAGGAAACTTTTCCAGTAAATAATTCTATTCATTGTGCTGATTTTTTCAAGGACATATCAAGTAGGGCAAGGGAATCAGGAAATCTAATATTTTTGACATTGTCATTGATATTTTTTAGTATCATCCCTAGAGAATATGCATATGTGAATATGTGAATATATAAGTGCAAGTGTGTGTACGTATTACCAATCAACATTGCACATTTGTATTATGTGAAATAATGTCCTACAAATCAAGTTTTTTGCTCATGCAGGCTTAATCATTTGTTATGATCGAAACTGGCCTTCCTATTTCCCCCCCTCTAACTGTGTTGTGGCTTCAAATCCTTGAATGGTTAAAGCAATTTCATGTGTTGCTGTCCTAGCACAATGCCTGTGCCAAATAAACTATTTGTAGTTATATATAACTATCTGATACACAACTTGTCTATTATGTGGACATCCACATCTCAGTTCAGCTTAACTGTAAGAAAAAGTACATCCCTACTTATAATTGACAATATATATATTTTTATTGATTGAAATTTATTTAACAGTGTCTGTCCCTTAAATAGATGTCTGCTGGACAAAAATGTCATTTTTACTGTTTTTCTATACTTGAAAAAGAGGTACTAGTTTTTGCTTTCTGGTACATCAAGCATACAAAGCTTTCATAAAGAGAAGAAGGAGGGGCAGATAAACACTAATTCTATGACACATTGAATGTTGCTATAGGGATGAAGAGACTCATATATAGGATGGACAGCTTTGGAAAAAATTCTGCTCAAACCTTTCCAGTTTCTCTCTCCCTATTTGGGCAGAGGATGGAATCTCGACAGGTGTATTTCACTAATGACATTTTGGGGAATCTCTTCCTTAAAATGATTATAGTAGCTACAGGATCATTCTTCCATTTTCCATTTGATCACCCTTGCGATTTGTTTGAACCCTTCTATGAACTGAGTTGAGCTGTCCCCTTTCAACAGTTTCATTTTTCTATTTATATTATTACACTTCAGTAAAGCATGACTTGTAGTATGTGATAAGAATGCAAAAGCTGCTCACTCTGAAAGAGGTGCACAGAAACAGAGGTTTGGTAAATTCATTTTAGCACTGGAGGGGAGAAGAATCACCTCTCTTTGATATTTCTATATCTGCATGTAGCTGACTTAGCCATTCATATATAGCAGGCATTGTTGATAACAATTCTGGTATTTTTAACTTTTTGCATTAACTGAAATCAGCTATTTAAGTGAGTGGTTCCTAAAATGTCTGGAAATTAAATCAGTAGCTTGTCAACTTGGTTCTCTTTAACTTTGGGGAAGATCATAAACAGGGTTTATTATAACATCTCCCAAGAGAATTGGTACTAAAACACAGCAAATATTTTAGATTACTGGAACTGTTGTGAAAACTGCGCATTAGCACTTTTACCTGTTTAAATTTAATTCTCGGTCACTAGAAAGATTTTTTAAAAAGGCTGCTTAATTTGTGTTTACCAACAACTACATTTTTTTAACTTGACCATCTGCTTGGTGTCATCTGCTGTTTTTCTTTTCTAGTTCATGAACTGCCTTCAAGTTTTGCAATTTCACATAGCAAAATGTAAGAAAAATCAAGTCCATGCTTATACAGTGTTAATAGAAAGAATAGTAGATGTACATATGAGCAGTGTCAAGTAGGTTGGCCCTAGGTCTGCAGCTAATTATTGTCACTGCATTTGTACAACTAAAACATCTGTGATATTCTGATCTCTCTCATACCCACCAAATGTTCTTAACACAAGGAAAAACCTATTATATTCTGGAACATAGTAATTACCATACTGAGTCAGAAGAGCAATCCATCTGGTCTAAAATCGTGTCTTGGCCTGTGGCCAGTGCCAGATGCTTTAGAGAAAGTTGCAAGAAATCCCAAAATTAGTAATTAATAAGCATTGGAAAAGTCCCCACCTACAGTAGTTTTTCAGAGAATGGTTGACTTAGGCCCTAATGCAAGAATTTGTGTATGTGCTTATATTTGTTGATCTAATTCTTTAGCTAAAAATTGCAAGTTGAATGTCCTTGGATGCACGGTAGACATTTTAATATATCTATATACCTTATTTTGTTTCTTTCTTTACTATTTTCATTGTTCTTCCATTTGTATGCATTCTGACCTGGAACATATTCACTATGGAACTTTATTTAAAATTGGCGTGGACAATTGAAGCCTTGACACTGCGTATGTTTACTCTAAAATAATTTTCACTCTCAGTGGAGTCATCTTAACTATATACATGAGTGCTGGCACAAATAGTTGCAGGATTTATTTATCTTTTCATTTCCAATGACTGAAATGGGAAGAAGTCATGGACTTTCAAATGTAGTATAAATTACTACATGGGGATAAGAAGGGACACAATTGATTTGTATCCTTGAATATTAAAAGAACTTGCTGGCAGAATCACTATCCATTATCTTTGACAAATCCTGTAAAAGGCTCAAATAGAAAGAAAGAAAAAAAACCCTTAAGCACTATAATCAGTGGGACATCAATTTCTGAAAAGATTCTGTAGTGGACCAATAAGTGATTGAGCTATAAGCATCTTGACAATAATTCAGTGATGATTAGAAGTACCAAGAAGAAACACTGCCATACAGTTTCTCTCCCTCCTTCCCCACCTCTTTTTTAATGGCTTCAGGAAATTATGGAAATAATATAGACAAAATAAATCTTGGACTTCAGCAACATGAAATGC
Source organism: Calamaria suluensis (assembly GCA_032468135.1). Taxonomy (NCBI): domain Eukaryota; kingdom Metazoa; phylum Chordata; class Lepidosauria; order Squamata; family Calamariidae; genus Calamaria; species Calamaria suluensis. The sequence goes on from JANHFP010006821.1 coordinate 28,306, forward strand.
AAGCTAGACAAATGTAGATTGAATAAGTATTAGATGGATCAATAGTAACATGAAAAAAGCTATATTCAAAGAAAGCACATCAAGGATTCCTTATCAGACTGAAAAAAAAATAGGAATGAGATTTCACAGTTTGGTTCCTGACCTCAAATTTATTAATGGCTTGGATGATTAGGGGAAAGGAATGCTTATCAATTTGAAATTCAAAATGGTCTTGAAAATTCAAAGAAAGAGGATGAAAAACCAAATTTAAAATGATTTTTATCCTGGTGAAACAGGATGAAAGTAATCAAACGAAATTAAAGAGACATAAATACGAAGTTTTTCATTTAGAGAAAAGAAATAGAATGCATAAGCATAAGACAGATGTTTGGCAATAGAACGTGGAAGAAAGATGCTGGATATTATAGCTGATCCCAAGATGGATATAAGCGTATAACCATATAATAATTTGGCTGGAAGAAAAGCAAGCGTAATATTGACCTATATCAAGAGAGGTATATTTTCCAAATCAAATGAAGTAAGAATTCTAGTTGATTCTGTCTTGTTCACATCCTACTTCATCCTACTATATTATTTCTGAGCACCACATTTTAAGGGCTCAAACGGGAACAATTTGAATGGCTCATTTTAACGGCTCAAACAGGAACAAAACAAAACAAGACCGGAACAGAGGGCAAGTACATCATCACCAAGTTTGAAGCTGACTCACACACATCTTTTCTTAATGGTTTTTTTAAATTGTTGTTTTAAGGGTCTTTTGCTGTTAGAATAGAATAGAATTCTTTATTGGCCAAGTATGATTGGACACACACAAGGAATTTGTCTTGGTGCATATGCTCTCAGTGTACATAAAATAAAAGATACATTCATCAAGGATCTTAAGGAATAAGAGGGGTGTGTGGCTGCCCCCCCCCCCTGCAATACAGCGTGAAACTTCAGGGCTCCAAAGATAGCACTAACATCACAGCTGTTTGGGGGCCCTTTGGGGTCATAGCTGTCTCATAAGAAACATAAGGTACAACACTTAATCTTAGTCATAGGGCACGGATGAGCAATTTTGATTTATGTTATGATTTTGGTTGGGTTTTTTTTCTGATGTATGTGAGATGGGAAGCTAGATAAATTGAGCAAATAAATGCCTACAGAGTACAGACGTAAAGTGTTCCTGCCAAGAGACTGCCCAACTCCATTTCATAGCTTTCACATCACAAAAGGGAAATTGCTGCAGTGCAATTTGAAAGGCTCTACAGCTGAGCCAGAGCTCAGGGAGTTGGGGTTCCACAGCCTGGGATTCCACAAACTCAATGCTAATTTAGAGGTGGTGCAAAGACGGCATGTGGAGGTGCCCTAAATCCTATAAGGAATGAGTAGGGGAACCGCACGTGGTTAACCTTGAGAAGAGAAGTGTAACAGTATTCTTCAAAGTCTTCACTGGATACCAATCTGAAGAAGGCCACTATAATTCCCCCAAAGTGCAGCATACAGAATTAGATTCCTTGGGTACAGGATAAATTATATGATTGAACATTAGGGAAAATGCCCTAACAGGAAGCTCAGGTTTACGGTAGAACAAGTTAACTAGCTTGGCTCTCCTACAGTGGTGGGTTGCTTCCCGTCATGCCTCTGTCAGCGTCCAACTCAGAAGAAGAAGAGGAACAGCTGGCAGAGAGCAGTGTGGTGGAGGCAGGCGCTGCGGGCGAAGATTGGAAAGAGCAGGGCCAGGCTGGACCAAGTGGGGTAGAGGCAGACCCAGAGAGGAGGAGGAACTAGGATTGTCTCTGCCTCATCTGAGCCTACAAAGAAGGGAAAAGAGGGCCTTGCCACAGAGATTAGTCAGGAGGAAGTGCGTAATAGGACTCAGCTGTGCAGATGGCTTTAAAAGCAGGCATCTGGGAAACACTGACTTGCTAGAGTCAAAGCTGATTTCTTCATAGCTTGTCTGTGAATTTGTGCCTCTGATATGCTTGATCAAGTTTGGAATACCTTAGCAGCTGAGGAATGTGCGTTATCTCCTAAGAACTGTGAGTGACCTGGACTACAGCCAGTTTAGTTAATATCAGTGTTTCTCCAGTATTCCAGCTGGAGAGAGTAACTCTTATCGGAGAACTGTTTGAGAACATGGGTTTAACTCAAGTTTGTTTGTGGATAATTTGAGAGCGTTCTTGCCTCTACCACACACTGGCTCATTGCACTTCCGCTTCGGTTTGATTCTATAGAACTGGTAGTAAAACCTGCAGGATGCTCTGCCCTCCCACCCCCACATCATTATGGGTGATCTGCACATGTGCAGGAGTGCATGACCGCAAGCGAAACAAGCGCGGATGTGTTCTCCTGTTGCGAACCAATAGTAAGGTAAGTGGAACCCACGCCTGCTCCCCTGTCTATCATGTAGGCTTGAATGTGGATTCCTGCAATGTGCTGTAGCAAATGTTCCATTCCAACTCTATGATTAAGCTTATAATTCTATATTTGCTCATATAAAAGAAAGACCAGACGTCTGTGTCAACACCGGATGAAGGTGTGAATTTTCAGCTGCAAGGCTGATCTGAATAGCTGTTGGGAAGGAAGAACTGTTACCAATAATCTATTTGGACAACTGTTATTTATTCAGAGCTATTCTACATAGAGAACTAAGCAAAAAAAAATATATTCCCTTCAATATGTTCCTAATGCATAAAGTTATATTCGCCTGCCATATTTACATTTGGGAAAAAATGGCTGGGATTAAAAAAAAAAGTCCTTGTGGATTGCTGTACTGCATCTGTGCATCAGGTTTTCTTACTCTCATGTGCTGAAGTCTGTCCCAAGAGAGTCAAATTCTCCCTCTGATCAGCCTCATGGATTCTGGATTGCAAAGGATGGGCATCATCTGGCCAACAGGATCAAGCCAGGATCAGTTTCATTGCACACATTACAAAGAGATTTTTTCCCACTAAACTACATCACATATGTAATCCGATATGTTTGTTGTCTGAAACAAGTGCACTCAGTTCTGAAAGCAGCAATAAATCAATGGAAAGAGGATGAAAGAGGAGCTAGAAATGTTAATAAAGGCCATCATGTGAAATGGAAAAGGTCAGCGTTATTAGTAGATTGGGAAAGGGTGAGGGCCCTCTTGTGATTGCCAGCAAAAAAAAAAAAATTGTATTGCATTTTATAGGAACACCAGCGACACATAATATGCATGAAAGTGTTACCTGACAATAGCATTAGACTTACTATTTCAAGGAAAAGAAATTATTTGCATATGCTATGATGCCAAATGTATCAGCCGTGCCACTTTTCTTGCTGTGGAGACATGGGAATGACTAAGGATTGGCATATTTGCATTGTGCTTTCACTTTAGGATGCATTCATTTTAGTCCCCTCCCCCCCTTTTAACATGAACTGCTCTTTAACCAGGATTATTTTTAAGCTAATGAGCATATTCTCTTTATTCCAAACTGGAGTGTTCTGGATATATCAGTTTTAGAATAAGTTTTCTAATTCTGGACTGTAGTAAGTAGATCACCAGAGACTGAATATCCTGATTCCTCAGCCGTTTGTCAAGAGCTTCCTCTCCTATGTATGATGAATTCTTCTTCCAGAGTCAGTTTTGATATTCACTTGATATCGTCCAAGAATAAAGTACTGTATCTATCAGGATACAGCTATTGGCTCGCTCATGCATGTGCGGGCACTTCTGCGCTTACGGCATTTCTATGCATGCACATGAGCCTCCCGCTACTGGTTTGCCTGATCTGGTGCAAAACAGTAGCAACCCACCACTGGCATCTATCATATTATATGGCATCTACTTTCTCACTTCTGCTTATGCTGATGAAAGAATTGTTGTAAATTATTCACTGGGATACTACTGGTAGTTCCTACTAAGGGGGTGTAAGGACAATGTGACTGCTGGCTATTATACTGGGGTTGATGACATGGACAGATGCATGTAAGGGTGAGTATCTGTATTAGGAAATCATTTCTTCAAAATGTGGGTAGCAGATGTCCTCTCTGTTTGTACCACTTGATTGGTTTGTTCAGCAATAGCGAAGTATATCTAAAGTACAACTACAAAACCCTGGACCTTTGATACCATCGAGTGATGCTTTCTATCTACATTCTAATAGCAGTAGCACGTAGACTAATGTACCACTTTATAGTGCTTTGCAGCCTTCTCTAAGTGGTTTACAGAGTCAGCATTATTGCCCCAAGCAATTTGGGTCCTCATTTTACCCATCTCAGAAGGCTGAGTCAACTTTGAGCCTAGAGAGATTTGAACTGCCAAATTGCAAGATGCATTCTAACCACTGCACTACCATGGCTCAATTGGTCAGGAGGTGCCAAAGTATCAGGGTCACTGTATTTGGATTTCCCATGTACAGTAGATAAAGTCACTTTCTTTTTATCTCTTTCTGCCTGTTTGTGTTTTTCCTCCCAATCTAACAGTACAGTTACAGTAGCACCTATCCTGAAGCATGTCCCCTGCTCAAATCATTATCTATACATATATACGCGAAATACCACTCACTTACTCACTGACTGACTGACTGACTCACTCACTCATCATGAAATCTCGAAAACTGTTGCAGCTACAAACATGAAATTTGGCAT
>JANHFP010006821.1:187403-204190 GCA_032468135.1 Calamaria suluensis
ATTCTTATTTTAATTGTATATATTGTATTTTTAAATCTTGTTGGCTGTGCACCACCCCGAGTCCGTTGGGAGAGGGGTGGTATATAAAATTGATAAATAAATAAATAAATAAATAAATGGTTCTATAACTTCCACTTGAATATACTCAGTAAAGGAGAGTCCATCTCAGCTGGCTCCATTCTGAGCTATTCTATAAGAAAATTTTAATTGAAATCTGTTTTCCTATAACTTAAATGAATTATTCTGTCTTGTACTCTGAAAGGAGATAGAACATGTCTTGACATCCTATGTAAATTCTTTTCAGATATTTGAAGGGTTTTATCATATTATATCAATACCTGACCTCAATTGTGTCTTCTCATGACTAAGCTTCCATCAGTCTTTCTTCCTAGGGCTGAGTTCCAATTTCTCCTAATCGTGTTTTAAATAATATAATCTCATTTGTGGTGATTGAGAGGAAAAGAAGACTTCTCATTACAGCGTTATTAATAGGAGCTAATGTCACAATGTATTAACTGAAATGCATCTTTGCATTTAGTATTTTACAAAATAAAAGAGCAAGGGCAAAGAATACAATATGGATTATCAATTTTCCATTCCAGTCATGGTCTAGATAAGTGCTTCTCAACCTTAGAAATTTTAAGATGTATACAGGTAATCCTCGATTTACACCCTCAATTGAGCCAACGTTTCTGTTGCTAAGTGAGACAATTGTTAAGTGAATCACTTCAGTTTTTAAGTTAGTACCGCAATTGTTAAGTGAATCTGGCTTCCCCACTGACTTTGCTTGTCAGAAGGTCGCAAAAGGTGACCACTTGACCTTGGGACACTGCAACCATCATAAATGAGTCAATTGCCAAGCATCCAAATTTTGATCAGGTGATCATAGGAATGCTGCAATGGCTATAAATGTGAAAAGTTTTCATAAGTATTTTTTTTCAGTGCCATTGTAACTTTGAACAGTCAGTAAATGAACTATTGTAAGTTGAGAACTACCTGTACTGGTTGGGAAATTGTGGGAATTGAAGTTCCTATCTTAAAATTGCTGATGTTGAAAAATTCGTCTTTCCCTAACTCTACTTTGAAGTAAAGTTTGTAATGGATTCTAATGAGGTAATTTTCTTTGCCCTGCTTAAGTAACAGCTCTAGATGTTTATTCCTCTTCAGGATCATGGGAAAGAGAAAACAGGTTAATTTTTTTATTGCTGTCAGCTTTATTGAATCATGCACCTACTCTATTTTAACTGTAAAATTTTATGCTGATCTGAAGTCTACCACCTACTGTTTGATGAACCCATGCTGCCAGCCAAGGGTGAAATCTACTTACCTTCCATAACAGTTCGGACGTGCTTGCGCAAATGTGTGCATCACATGTGATTTTGGACCCTCTGAGCATGCGCAAAGCCTTCAGGTGCAGAGGGTCAAAAACAGGTGGGTGGGCGAAGTGTTGTGCCGCCGCCACTACCGGTTCACCCAAACCAGTGAGAACTGGTAGCATTTCATTCCTGATGCCAGCCCATCTTTTAGCCAGTTATGTCTGAGATCATTTTAATTTATACTGTATCACAATGCATAAAAACAACATTTGGCTGTTTTTGAGCAGAACCAAAGTGTATTGTTTTTTCTGTACCATGTTAAGGTACAGAGGAAGTTTGGTTTACTGGTTAAGTCCAGATAGCAGGCCTTGGAAGACCATGAATTCTAGTCCTGTCTTAGATACAAAGCCAGCTGGGTGACTTTGGACTAGTCATCCTCTCTCAATCCGAGGAAGGAGACAATGGCAAACCACTTCCAAAAAGCCTTGTCAAGAAAACTGCAAGGATTAGTCCAGGCAGTCACCATGACTCAAAAAGTTAACTTAAAGGCAAACACACACACACATATGTGGGTATGATGGAATTTAAAGGCAGGATCCAGAACAGAGGAAGAGATTTGATTGTGCAATAGGACCCTATCTATGATTGTTTTGTTGCGAATGCTTGAGAATCAAAGGATTTTCTACTAGGATATAGTAGTTTTACAGTTTTATAGTAGTTTTATTTAGTGCACTTAGAGATATCCAGGACTAGTGAACACAATATTTCTAGCATATCATCCCTAGAATTCAATAAAAGAAACACTTCTATGTTTCTGGAGTTGGGTAATACACTTTTAAGAGACAAAAAATCCATTAATAAAATCATGTCGTTAGTACTTCAGATTCAAAAGCAAAATGTGCTTCACAATTCAAATGTAATACTTGACTGCAGCTCCTTTTACCAGATTCATGGAGTGTGCAATCTCAGGGAAATATATATTTGGTTTTAAGAAAGTGTAGCCAGATAGTAACATTCATGGTCTGAAGCATATTTTTGCTCTTGATTCTGAAACACCAATCAGATAAAATCTAAAGGCCTCTAAACTAGTAGCCATTACTAATAATTAAACTATTAGCCATTTTGCAGCAACACAGCATATATAAAATGCATTAAGAAATATTTTATTTTGTTTGTTTGTCCCAAACTAGAGCAAAATAACAGTTTTACTGATGCTATTTATTAAATTTCTACTTATTCTTTCCAATTTCTATGATTAGTTGCAAAAAGAACCTTTCAATTGTTTTACATTTATTTGCAAAGGATATGTTTTCTTGTTAATTTCAACACAGAATATTAAAAATACTGATTTATTGGTAATTCTATTATGTATTACTATTATTAATTTTAAACTATCTTGTAAGCGTCTGGTATTTTATATATGTGTGTGCTATGGATTTCTAATTTGCCTCAAGTTTTGGAACAGGAATTAGCTTACCTGTGAAGAAAAAGTGCACACAAGAAAGTCTGCCTGAGACAAGAAGTGTATATCCAAAATAACACCACGCAGAGAGTTTTCAGTGTATCGATTATGAAGACCTGCTGACCATGATATGGAATTGTCACTTATGAATTCATAGTTTGGATATCTGAAAAAAATGTATCACAACATCATACTTTTGTTTTCTTTAGGGAACAGTGTAGTATCTCTGCACAATTTATCAAGTGCATCTGAATTCTTATTTTGAACTGACACTTAGGAATAATAAGGAAGACCACATAATTTATTGGTACAAATTTTACTAACAAATGGAAAACTGATTGCATTTTGTAAGAAGTAAAAACTACTTGTATCTGAAACTTTTTTATACCATCAATTTTGGCAGCCTTTTATACAATCAATATGGTACCTTTCTGCTGAAACAGATACTGCAACTACAACTGTATACTATTAATATGCATATTAAATGCTACTTGTCATTTATCAGCAAGGAAACAATCAGTACAATAACATGAATGGGGGGAAAAAAAACCTAAAATCCAGAAATGGAAAAGCCTTTGGACAACAGGAAACTGGACACAAGCACTGCAACTAAGTGTGCTCGATATAGGTTTGTCCTTCATAAGGAAGAAAGGGGACTTCTAAAATTGATAACTATGCTTTCTCAACTGCTATAAGGAGAAAATGCAATGGTGAATCCACAAGAAATTGAATAGAAAAATGAAACCCAGTACTTAACAGTCAAACTCCTCAGATGAACTTATTGCGGAAGAAAGTATCTGAAGATAACTCTCCTCAAACTCAAAGAAAATAGAGTAATAATTTAGCCAATTATATCCAATGGCTTCCTTCCAAACACAAAGTAAAACTGTAACAATGTCCAAATATGGATTAATTAGAAATCTCAATCAGAGTGTAGCAAATTGTTCTGCCAAGTAAGTGTAAGAACAGAAAAAGGACTACTTAATTCAGCTTGATTCAATTTTCTCTCTAGCATTATATCCGAGTCCTAGGAGATGGGGCGGTATATAAGTCGAAAAAATAAATAAATAAATAAATAAATATCCTAGTTCCTAATATTTTACAAGTACTTTTCATCTTGAGTAGCCACCAGCTTTTCTTACATCTGCACCTAGGGATAAATAGATGTGTTTTTTTATCCTTCTTGAGTAGGAACCATTAAGTAGAAAATCAGGGCTATAACTCTGATTTTTGCTTACAAGTTTAATGTGTAACTGAAAATCATTAAGTGATTTACATTGTGATGCATCACTTGAAGTTGGAGAATGATAGGGGACAATGTTTTTATAAGTGTGATTGAGATAGATAGGATTCCAGCAGAAATTAAACATAGTGAACTGGATTGAGAAGACAAAGACTTTTGTCATGCAAGGGAAGATGTATTCTTGTGGTCCAATCCACCAGTGGAAAAAATTACACCAAGGGAGCAAGAACACTATGTGGAGTATATTTTTAATGTAAATAATATTTTATCTATATTCAACCTTAAACTCCCAAAAAATTGGATTTGATTTCAAATAATGTTGAGATAAATTTACTGAAATGTGTAAAAGTCCTGAAACAAGATGGTAACATTGATTAAACCATATTGTTTAAATATGGACTTGCATCATGTAAAACCACTTGCAGGAACTGTGAACCAGGATGCCTTACTTGGATTTTGCCTCTTGCAATAGTGAAGGATCATCTGTAGCCAAATAGACTCGCTTTTTGTCAACATACTGTTCTCGAGAAAGAAGTCGGAAACGTTCTTCAACATGTATCATGTATTCTTCAATTGGATGAAATGCTGCTTCTGTTCCCACTTTGTCTGTTCTACGGACGTGAATACTGAAAAATAATAGGAAACTTGGCATTTCTCTTAGACAACTCTTATTAATTCAGAACAAAGAGTCTGTGGCAATTCAAGGACCCTCTCCTATAAGAGTCAGGAGGACCTAAACTTTAGAGAACTGCCAAAAATCTTTCCTTCACTCAACAAATAAAATATGAATAACAACTCAATCTAGCCTATTCCTTTTGACAAAGTAAAATTGCATAGACTGCTCTGTGTATGGATCTGCATTTTTTTAAAAATTAAAGTATCTCAAAAATTCACATTAAGAAAACACATTTTTAATCTCTTAGGATGGTAAAAGTTCATTCTAAGATAAAAGACAGATGAAAACAATTGTACTTCATTATGTCAGAAATTTTATACCAAACCAATGGAAATATCACAAAGTCAGAAAACTTTTAGCTAAACAAATTTAAATCAGAAATGTAATTAAAATATGTGTTTCAAAAACTCTTTTCTCTTACTGTAATATCAGAACTGAAAACATGAGAACACCAAATAAAATTGATTAGGTTAGGTTGTAAAGTAAGTATTTAGTCATATTCAAAAATAATCAATTTGCAGAAATTCATTGCTGCAAGAAAAATTGATATAGCTTATAAGACTATTTTTTTTAAAAAAACCAAATATTTTTAATATATTTATTAATTTATGTGCAACTCATCTCATCCATAGGTGACTATATTTCAATTATGTTGAAAATAACAGCTCTTTTTACAAGTGGAAGAGAAAATGTAGCCATTTAGGGATATGTTTCCCAGAAAATTTAGTGGAGTCAAGAAAATAAAAGAAATATTCAATCTAGGGATTATAGGCATTTACTATGAGCTAAAACATAAAACATTCAAAATATGCAATTAGATCCCTATGTGATTTATAAAAAAATAATGCAATGTCCTTTACTTGATAATGATTAGATTGTAAACAACAACTTACAGTTCTAAAAAATGGGCATCAAATAGAAATTTCAAAAATCCAATACATAGTTCTTAAATGGCTACATCCTAGATCTGTCAACCAGCATAAATATTTATAAGTAGGTGTTTCCGACAACTAAGATCATATAGTTCTGCTAGCTTATATACCATTTCTAAGAAAACCATCTAAGAACAAAGATTAGACAGTTGGATGTTGCTGAGAATTGTTTCCTAAATAATTTGAAAGGCCAATAATTTATTAACTATATTATCAGAAAGCCACAAAATATAACATTCTTAACTTTTAAATAGTTTTTTTCTGAACTTATTAAAAGGATCAGTGATCATTCATTATAAAAGCAAAATGGAGCCTCCATTGTCAGAGGTATTATACTTCTGAATTAAACATGTTGGGGTGAACAGAGTAGGACCATCATTCTGTGAACTTGAAATTTAAAAAGTGCTTTAAGACTCCTTTTAGCATTGATATGAAAAAGAAAATACTGAAATAAGGTATATTTGAATAAAATTGTGTTTTCCCAAAAAGTAAATCCTACTGATTTCAATGGAAATAAACATGAGTGGGTTTAAGACAGTGTTAATAATCTAATAAAACACTTACCCAACAATTGGATGCTTAAAACCAAGTTTTCTTGTGGCTTCTTCTATCTCTTTTTCTAAGAAAGGCTGTGGACGAATCAAGTATTTGACAAACTGTGAGACCCACCATACTGGAGGATCCCCATGGACACGAATTAGTCTATCAGCCAGATCTTCTGGAATTGCCAGTGGCAAATATGGAGGCCGTGGATGTAGACTATCAACTATGGGCAATTCTATAACTTGAACATTTTTGTCATTCATTTCACCTGGAAAAGAAATGGTTATGATAAAATATTTCAGAAATAGGTGATTTTACCAATTTTATTAAAATATAGAAAATACATTGTTTTTAAATATAATTTGTAGCTTTCTGGATGAGATCAATTTCAATGATTGTTTTAAATGCAGCAACCGCACAAATTCAAGAGCTACCAATCAACTTAACAGACATTTTACATTAGGTATGTCCAACCCACAGTTCTACTAGTAATGAGTCCCCACAATATAACACAATTATTTTAAAAATAAAGGAAGTTTGACTTATATACATTAACTATATTATACATCGTGTCCCAGCTTCTGCCAACCTAGCAGTTTTGAAAGCATGAAAAATGCAAGTAGAAAAAATAGGGACCACCTTTGGTGGAAAGGTAACAGCATTCCGTGTGCTGGCCACATGACCATGGAGACGTCTTCGGACAGCACTGGCTCTTCAGCTTTGAAACAGAGATGAGCACCGGCCCCTAGAGCCAGAAACGATTAGCATATATGTGCGAGGGAAACCTATCTAAACATATAGTAAATAAAATTGGGAATACCTACAGTAAAGCTACTGTACCCTTCCTCTCAAGCTTTATTCTTCAGTCACACCTGCATATATCTGAATTGAGAGTTGGTGGGAGAAAGGAAAATGCATTTGAGCAAAAAATAAAAAGACTAGGCAAGAATAGATATCATAAAGAAAAATTGTTTTCCACAATGCGTTTTGGGGATGTTCCAGGTCTCAAAGGCTTGAAGCCTAATGATCTGCAAGCTTCATTGTTCATTTGGGCTTGGTACCTTGGAGACCTAAATTCAGAGTGCTATATCATTTAATGGAAGCAGGCTTAGCTCAAGTGACAATGATGGATGATGCTAGGAATGAAACAAGAACTCAGGGGAACAATACAAGGGTAGATTACTCAGAGCTGTGCAGATAAACTTTTTTCTCTCACTGAGACCTGAATTGCTTTAAGAGTAGTTTGTTGGGGGCTACATGATGGCAGGGGCTGAAACATGCATGGGGGGAGCATCAAGCCTCAAAATAGATAGGGGAGCATCAAGTCTCAAAACACATTATTATGGGAATGTCTCTAACTTAACATAAAAGGTAAAGGTTTCCCTCGCATGTGCTAGTTGTTTCCAACTCTAGGGGGCGGTGCTCATCTCCGTTTCAAAGCCAAAGAGCCAGCACTGTCCAAAGATGTCTCCGTGGTCATGTGGCCGGCATGACTAAATGCCAAAGGTTCACAAAACTCTGTTACCTTCCCACCAAAGGGGATTGCCTTTTTTTTACCTGCTTTCAAACTGTTAGGTTGGCAGAAGCTGGGACAAGTAACGGGAGCTCACCCCCGTTACGTGGCACTAGGGATTCGAACCGCTGAACTGCTGACCTTCTGATCAACAAGTTCAGTGTCTTAGCCACTGAGCCACCGTGTCCCCTACTACTACATTACTGCCCTTTTAATATTTGTTTTTTTTAAAAAATGAGACCCAGGCTGCCCAAAAATGTTTCAACTCCCCATTTCTGGATTGAGATCCAGCCTGGTGCAGCGCTTAAGGCATCAGGCTAGAAATTGGCAAACTGTTGAGTTAGGCACAAAATCAGCTGAGTTACTCTTTCAGTCTCCTAAGAAGAAGGCAAGGGAAAACCCGCTTCTGAAAACCATTCCAAGAAACTGCAGGGACCTGTCCAGGCAGTGAGCAGGACTCAACAATGACTTGAAAGCACACACATTATGATATAAAAGTACATTTATGATTATATGTTTGAATTTAGTAAAATGAAAAAATAATTGAAAAGAAAGTAAACATCGGGATTGCTCGAATACCACTTTGGAAAATACTAAATTGAAAATGAATGCAACAATAGAGAGAGAATGGAGAGGGATAGAGAAGAAAGAGAGGTAAAGAAGAAAGGGAAAAGGAGAGGAAGAAAAAGGGGAAATAAGAGTAGGAGAGAAGGTTAGAAGGGAGGTGTGGGAGAAAGGAAGGAGAAGTAGACAAGGAGAAGAAGAGGAGGAAAGAGGAAAGTAGAAGAGAAGAAAGGAGGGAAAGGAAAGAGAGGAAGAAGGATTGTTGTAAAACAAGGGAAATGAAATGTACAATGGCAACCCCGAATATACTTAAATTATTTAAGGTGAAGATTGTATTAGTATGAAAGTTAAAAGGAAGTATGTATGTTAGATAAGAAACCGTATATTTAAGATATGTTTATGAGAAGAAAAATAACTTTTTTTTCTAAGATTTACAAGCACACACGCATGCACGCACATGCACACACACACACACAGAATCTGGGTTAGCAGTATGTGAAAACACTTTTCAAAAACCCCAGAAAAGAATACTGCTGACTTAATGGGCAGTTAGAACTGAAGGGTCAGATCATGAATTGGTAGGGATCATTTAGACCAGTGGTCCCCAACCTTTTCAGCTCTGCAGACTGGGAAGAGCAGTAGCAGGGAGCAGGGGAGGGGGATGAGGAGGGGAGAGGATGGTTTTGCAGGCATGCACACCACTTGCACAAACAGAGCTTTGCTCCCTTGCCCTGCTGCTTGGCAGGTTCCCAATGGGGATTTGTTGGGAATTGTTGAATCAAAACCTCCTTCAGTTTAGGAATCCAAATTGAAGCATTTGTGACTGATGGGTATCCAGCTTCTGTTTTTCAGAGCATCCAGAACCGACCTCTTCCCTTGTAAATCAGTGATCTGAGCACAAGGTGGCGGTCTTACGGCTGAGAACAGCCCATTATTTATTATGGCAGAAATACTACTTTGGACATGATAAAAAGTGCCCCTTTTTCCCAGTAGCGTCACCAGGCTAGAAAGTGGGAGGTTGCGCCCTAGCCATGAAAGCTACTTGGGTGACCCTGGGCCGGTCACTCACTCTGATCATTTGATGGGATTCTGTGAGAGATTAATGGGGGAAAAGTCATTTGGACACAGCTGGAAGAGTCCATACTGTGTAGTGGGAAGTGCAGAATTTGTTTTTGCATTGAAAATCATAAGATTGCAATTTTGCAGATCAGGGATTCTGGAAAAAATATATGACAGATTCTGTGACTTCTGAAACTCGTCTAAATTTAATGGGAAATTTAAATATTGAATTAAGCGGACATTTATTTATTTTCTTCCATTCATTTGTGTCTGATTCTTGGAGACCATTTTCACCAGTCCTCAAGGTTTCTTGGGAAGGTTTTTCAGAAGTGCTTTGCCATTGCCTCCTTCTTAGGGTTGAGAGAAAGCAACAGACCCAAAATTACTCTGCTTTGTGACTAAACTGGGACTGGAACTCATGGTCTCCCAGTTTTTACACTTACCTAACCACTACACCAAACTGGCTCTCAAAAAGATGCTACATGGATGTTAATTTTTCTAAATTTGTTCCTGCTACTGTTCCTTAGTTTACTTCAATCATTTTAAGTTGAGCCCTCTTTCATTGTACAGTTAATGATGTTTCTTTACACCGGATGATTATCTTAATGAAAAAAGGAAAATGATGAAATGTGACTAGATCATTACACAAACACTGGGAATTACACTTTGTGTTAGATGCCAGAATGCACACAATCAAATTTAGATGACAATCACCACATTTTGTCATTTGGGCATCACTTTGGACTGTTGCCAATGCCACTGGTCTTTAATTTTCAGAAATTAAAAATGAGCCTCAGATTTCAACAAAATGGTATTTGCATTCAAATTATGGTAAGATAATGCTTGGTTTCCTTGTGGAGGCAATCATTTAATTTTATATACTGAATTTCAGAAGATTAGCAAATAAAGCAAAAGGTAACCCTATCAGAACATCAAGGTCATTTGTTACATTTTATTCTGAGGAGTGATTCATTACTGAGGCCTAAAGGATTAACCAGCATTAGCTGACAATGTAATGATCTCTGTGACCTCTTGGTGACTACAGGAAATAAGGCCATCAATTCCAATTTAGCCTCAATTAGAAAGTGGCAGGATTACTGCCTTCATTGAACCTTGTAAAGAATTTAACTTTTAAATGAGATGAACTAGGAGTCTAGAGTGACTGAGCAATGACCTTTTGGCCCTTTAATCCACAATTTCCTCCAGTGTTGAATCAATGCTGGTGCTTATTATACAGGAGGCAAAAAAATGCCAAGTTCATATGTCCATGTCCATGTCCAAGAATTGTGATGAAGCTTTTCTGAACTTTAAGCAGCAACATTACTTTACATTGCATTCCAATATTATTACAACGTACAATTAGTAAATTAATAGCTTGTGAATTTCACCAACAACTATATCTAAGTTAATTCAACAAATTGTACCTTATGATTCTTGATGAACGTATCTTTTCTTTTATGTACACTGAGAGCATACATAATGCACCAAGACAAATTCCTTGGATGTCCAGTCACACTTGGCCAATAAAATTCTATTCTGTTCTAATTCAATTTACAGCCCCACAATTACTGTCTGTTATATAGGTTGAATACAGCCTCTGAAAGGATTTTAAAGACTTAAAACAAAAATCACACAGCTATGAAAAACAACATAAAATTTCTGTTTGTTTCTCTTTTCGGAGGACCATTATATTTCCTAAATAGATGGCACCCAAAGTCGATATTTAGACAAAAAACTGAAACATTTAATAAACACTACAATAATTGAAGATGTAAACACACACAACATAAATAAGTGAATAAAATAATATGTTCCCAGGTTCATCACTCCAAATTCACTTGCTGATATATTGCAGTTCTCCAAGAACTTAAAACCATATCTCTAACTAAAATAAATACATTAAAAACCTTTTCCTCTGTTTAAAAAAAAGCATATGGCATCCAGCTTGGGCTTCAAGTTCCAGACAGCTGAAATCAATAAACCACCCAGAATAATATTAAGTTGGCCAAAATACCCAGCTATTATTAAATGTCAATGTTGTTAAGAGTCTGTTTTTTATGCAAAATACGTGAATACTTTTGCATTCTGTTCACTGAGAAACAGTTAACAATATAAGTTCTCCTTGCTGTTTGCCTTGCTTAGCTATACATCATATAATTGTCTCACTTGCTGATTTGAAATACAATGTCTTAAAATAAAATATGGAGAATTATACCAAATGTCATGTAATATACAGTATAGCATATCTTTCCTAAAGTGTATCAAGTTCATTGGCAACCAGACCAATGTATTACTTGAAATAAAGGAGGAAGGGAACAGAATGTCTAGTTTGAGATTTTAAAAGTCTGAGATTAATATCAAATGGAATGGAAATATATAAACAAAACAAATTTTGTTGTGAAACTGATGGAGTCCTGTAATAAGGAGTCAATAAAGAGATGTGGTTTCAACCAGGGGTGAAATCTACTTACCTTCCCTACCGGTTCAAAAGTGCATGCACGGAAGGTGTGTGCAGGGCGAACTGGTGGTAAGCATTTCAGAAACTCAACACTGACTGTAACCTTATCCATGTATCTTTTTAAATTTATTTGAGATTGTTGAGTATAAAAAGCTGGATGCAATAAGAGACACATTGATAAAGCCAACAATGTTCAGATGCTCAGAGTACTTTGAGATTAAGTAGTAAATGCAGTAAGTAAGATTCTCTATTTAATGATGTGACAAATGAGAACATGCTTTGCAATGGTGAAGCTCAATTTATTATCCTGTTGCAAATTTGAAGATTTGTGCTTTCAAGTGATGAATCAGCATACATTTCAAACAATGTACTTGGACAGGATTTTTCCCCCCAGTAACTAGGGATATTCACAAGGGGAGTCAGGAGAGTGGTTGTGAGCACACAATCAGAATCATGCTTCTTTTTCACGCTTATCCTGCATGACACAAATAAAAAGTGTGGGAATCAATTTCAAAGTGATGGGTGCCATCTTGATTTATTTATTTTTAATTCAGCTCCAAATACCCAATAAGGAGAAAGTGCCCCAAAATGTATCATGATTCATAGATTGTCTATGGTTATAGTCTCTGGACATTGCCTAGTTACAGTATTATTGATAACTTATTGATAAGTTACAGTAGATACCATGTGATCTATTATGAAATCCTTGCATATGAACAGATGACTCCTGAACTGTTTGATGTATAATCTAATTGAAAAAATAACTGTTAATCTTTCTAAAGCCAAATCTTCTAAACTTTCTAAACTGCCAAATCTTTGAAAGATATGACTGTCATATCATAAAGTACTATTCAGGAATAAAAAAAATTAAGTACTTTAATTTTTAAAATTAAATACTTTAATAACCACTAAATAATGTTTCAATAATATTGAAATTAGCATGGGTAAACTAAATACATTTCAGCTTCTGGATGAAATTAATTTGCAACTCATCTTCCAAATAAAATAGAAACTTTCAAAAACAAATTAGCCTTTTAGAAGAAAAGCTTTGATGGAGGAATACTTCATAAATGGTATTGTTTGCAAATCTACCAGGGAATATAAAATATGGTTATTTGTTATTTCAGATTATCCATACACATTTCTGATTTAATGAATATTTTCCATCTGCAGCCAATATCAAACTAATATTTATAGGTTATTAATCCATTATTTCAAAGTGTTAATGAAGCAAATAAACTGTTCATTACCTTCTCAGGACATTTTATTTGATGACCAAGTAATTGAATATTAGAATCATTTAAGTTAACATTTAGATATTTTGTGATCTGAAGCAAATCTAAATACGAAGTACTTGGTGGAAAAGCTATTAAAAACTTCTACACTTTTTGTCAAATTATTTGTATGAGAACATTTTCACTGAAATAACAACTCTACAAATAAAACATACCATTATCCAAAGCCATGCTATGTGTTGCTGCTTCAAACAATTCCAGAATGAATATGCTAGCCAGTGAAATGCAACCACAGAATTAGTATCTCAGCCTTTCTCATAATGGCATATTTTTTCTTGATTTTATGTTCTGGGATATAGAATGATATTTTCTCCTCAGTGGTGTCTTTATAATTTTCAACTCTAATGTTTTTTTTTATTTTGCAGTACAATTTACTTAACAGCACTGCATTTTTATTTTCTTAAAGCTTACTTTAAATAGTTAACATAGTAACAGATTTCACTTAAATGTATAAAGAAAATTGGGCTTTTAGTTTGTTACAGTGAAATCCAACTTCTTTGATTTAGGGATTGGGGGATAGATGGTAAAATAAGTTGAGAATCACTAGTCTAGTGTAACAGACATTCTCGAGAGGGGGGGTTGTCCCTAGGAAGTTCTATTCTTGTTCCTCTCTGACCTCATTAGTAATCAGAATCTGCTTTTTGAAAAAGGTAACAAAGAATGGAAAATCCAACAGTCTATGTTCCATTATTTAAAATTCATCTGAGCTTGTTCCACAAAGTAGAAAAAAATAAAGTATGTGTTTTTAAAGTATTTTCAAAATGCCTTTACCACTTTTAAATTTTATTTTTTCCCTTAGATCAATGTCAAGAAAACCATAATTCTGTTTATTTTTCTTTTAATACATGAGGCTCTTCATTGGTACAGAAGCAGTATTGAGCTAGTGGGTGGATTATTATTGTAAATCTACATATCACATAAATTCATCTGAACAAACAAAACAGAAAGACTAGTCCCAGGCTGGGTAGTCATTGTTATGTGGAATGTGTTTATAAATTCACACAGCCTCCACTATGATAGAAATATCATTCCACATGTAGGCATTATATCAATAATAACAAGTCTTCTGTGACCCTAAATATTGAAATAAAAACAAAAGGTTCTTTTTAATGTATTCCAGTACAGTGTGTTAATCAAATGTCTTATTTCTTTACCAAAATTTGTTTTCTTAGCAAAAATGAGAAAAATCTAATTTCCCCTTATTCATGAAATTCCTTCTCTTTAGTTCACTATGAGATGCTGCATAGGAACATGGTTAAGAAGACAAATCCTAATTCTCACTGAAATGGTAAATTAAATTAATGATTCAATTTTAAAACCCAGCAATGGCCTTCTGAATATAGAAGCAGATGCTTTATTTATAGCATTTTATAGGTGCAATAAACATTGATCTATTAGAAAAAGAGAGGAGTTAGGCAGATTTGTTTTAATAGCAAAAAAAGACTTTACATGAGGTATGATTTAATGACTCCCTCCCAGATCTCTAAGGAAAGTCACAAAAATACTTGTCCACTTTTACTGCTGCTTTCTAATAGTGCCTTTATATATGGCTTTGGTATGCAATCTCACTGTGTGTAATCATTCATTGAAGCATAACATATATTTATTGCTAATCTGCAATTTCTACTTTTTTTGCAAAATATATAATTCTTAGTAAACTTAATGAAATACAACATGCAACTGAAAATAAAGATATTGGGAAAGGGGAAAACTAAGCAGCTGGGTAAAATGAAAAAAAGGTGAAAGCATTAATTTCCAATTTTTATCAGTGCAATAGAATAAACTTAATAATATTACAGGTTCATTTTTTTTCTTTTGCATACCACACAACATGATTTCAAAATCAAACCCATATTTTTATTTCATTTTTTACAATCTCAAATCCATAACTTTTTTAAAAAATCTTATCTGAATGTTTCAATTCTAAGTATGTAGACAAGTGTCAGACATGTCCTTCTGACTTCAATTCTTCTTTGGATTTGAGATTAGGTCACCTTGGTTAAAAAAATATCATTTGATATAAGGCCACCAGTCTGGCCTCACCATTGTTTCTTTTCTTTAAAAACACCCCTTGAGGGGACACCCAAAAATGGTATCTTTGCAGAGAACCTTATTTTATATTAATTCCAAACCCTTAACAAGAATGATTCTTAAATCAGCATTTATTTTTACCTTGTAATATCCTAAGTAGGTGTGCCATCCAAATCTTAGTTCAAGTAATCTCGTATTTTAGAGAGGAACATAATATCTTACAAGGCCTACAAACAGCAGGCGTCAAAATATATTTTCAGATCTAGTAAACTCAAACTTCCTCTTTCTTTAGCTAATTCTTCCTTTTATATGCCCTCACAACTCACAACAATCTAGTTGACCGCAATGGTTGAACTCACACAACACTCTAAGTCAAAGTTAAATAAAGTCCTAGGTTATCTCAATGTGTGAACCTAATCTCTATCTTCCTTTTCACTTAAATAGCAGGTGTCAAATTCGATCATAGGCTGGATAGTGAAGTATCATGACATTTTTTGCCTTTGCTGAGCCAGGGTGGGTGTGGCCTGCAAGTGATGTATCCAGATCGCGAGCTACCAGTTTGACAGGCCTGAAGAGAATGTTAAGATATGACAGTTACAACGAAAGAATGACAGTTTTCTCCAAGTGGAAATAGCACACTTTTTATTCTTTCTTCAATTCTCTCTTTCATAGTAAATTCAACACTTTAGTAAGAGAAGAACAAATTATGGAATTAATTTTTAAAGATTTTTTGATCACCTTTCATTAGAATTGGATGGAGTCCTTCAATCTCTGTTAGATTCTCTCTCTTTCTCTGATGACATAACTATAAAATGTAAGTATCATTGCAGCTTTTAAAAAGATGCACACAGGGGTTTTTTTTCTGGGTTTTTTTCCTTTCTTTTTTGTCTAACATAAGGCCTGACTGGAAATTTTACTAATTCCTTAATTTCCAGAACTTCTTTGCCAGTGTCTAGAATTACAAAAATGTAATAGGGCACACCTTGACTGAAAATAGAGATTAAGGTCAGTTCCTGTCTTCATAATCCTTTTTTAAAAAATCATAGGATATTGATCAATTGGAACAGCCTTTTAGAATTTATGATCCAGCAAGTCCTACTTTTAAAAACAGCCTGAAAGTTTGTTGCAGTATATTTTTCTGTCACCATAGAAACTAGAATCCTAATATTGTGACTTAAAAAGCAGATTCTTCAATAGGAGACATGTTGCTAAGCAGAAATATATAGCCTTTTCTGAAGCAAGAGACATCTTAGCAAAATATAGATATGATCTTGATAGACGCTCAAGAAGTTTCCTTGGGATTCCTCAATAGTAAAAGTTAGGAAATATATGTGAGTCTAGATCAGGGGTGGGCAAACTAAGGCCTGGGGGCCTTATGCGGCCCGTTAGGCCTTTTAATCCGACCCCCGATGCCATCTTGTACTCGTGCAGAAGGGGCCCCGGATTCGGCCCTGTCTGTCAGTAATCCGGCCCTGCTGTGCATTCCTGCAGCTTGCTCTGCTCCTTATTTTGAGAGCACCATGCGCCGGTTGGCTCTGTGCTGTGCCGGTGGTGCGGGGTGCGGCTAATAAGGAGCAGAGCAAGCCGCAACAATCAACAACCCCGCGGGAGCGGGGATGACAGCGCGCTCGTGACCAGGACCGAAGTGCGCATGCCCAGTCGCTGACGTTCACTTTCCCCTGTGAAGGCAGAGGC
>JANHFP010006826.1:45461-63547 GCA_032468135.1 Calamaria suluensis
CTCCTAAGGCATGCCACCGCCCCCCAGGGGGCGGTACCACCCCCTTTGGGAACCACTGTTCTAGTTACTTGATATTGACCCCTCTTCTTTTTCTACTCTTATTCCCATGTTACCCCTCTTTCTAAATCTTTTTTCTATTTTTCCATGAAATTCTTGGGCTTTTACTAGGGTGTCTAATTTAATTTTTCTATCCCAGGATTCATTCAGGGATCAACCATTGAAATCTTATATTATGTTTTATTAATTGTGTTGAAAGAAAATTATATCCTTTTCTCTGTTCTCTAGTTCTTCTTGGTGTTTGTTTTAAGATTGTAATTTCTTTCCCTTTATATTTTAATGTAGTGTCCCTGGATTTTTTTATATACTTCATCCCTGATGGCTCTTCTTACAAATCAATTTCTTTTAGCATAATTTCTAAACACCCTGAAAACCTCTTCTATTTCTCTTTTCTGTCCATGTCAAGAATTTTAATTAACATTTCAACTATTATCAATCTTTATCCTTTCCTTCTTACATATTTTGTATTCTTAGGAATACTGCAGCCTTAATGAGCTTGAGGTGCATTATTGCCTCCTCAAACTCCTTTTTGGCGATTCCACAATTATTTTCTATCTCTTCTATTTTTTTTCATTAATTTCTGTTTTTTCTTTGACCTTTTTAATTCTTTGTTCATTTTGAGCCATTGTTTCTATAAAGTCTTTCATCGTATCAACTAGTTTTTTAATGTTCACTCACTTATTTAATGTTCACTCACTTATTTAATGTTCACTCACCTATTTCTTAGTTCTTCACATATTCTGCCCATTGTCTCCTGCATTTTGACCAGCATTATCTCTAATGTTGTTTGAATGGTCTGCAGGGTTGTCGCTTTTTCTCCTTCCTTGGTTTTTATTGAAAGTGGTGTTGCCACTTGTGCTGTTTTTGTTGTCTTTGTGGTAGTTGTTGTTGTGGACAAGTTAAATGTAGATTATCAGGAGGGGTAAATCTCTTTTACTCAAGTTAAATCAGTTAAATCAGTCTAATCTATTCTTCAAACTTAATTCTATTTTCTTTTAGTAATAATAAGTATTATTGATTTCTATTATTCCTTGTATTAATACTCTTCAACTTAATAATATTTATCTTAATGATAATAATAATGCTAGTAATGATAATAATAGTAATAATAATAAAATCCACTGTTCAGGAATATATTACCAGTGAGAGGGTGGAAGAGGTTAAGATTTAATTCAGGTATATATTTATATAATTATATTATTATATAATTTTAAATATTAAAGATAAAGATATAAAGATAAACAATTTAGTTTTTCTTCTAGTCAGTTAATAAAAATCTTAAATGTTGCTTATCCAATGTCTTCTGTTTTGGAAATCTTCTGTCATGAAGGTAAATGTTTAATAGAGAGCTTTCACAGTTATACAATATCAGTATCAGTATCTACTCCTGTCTTAATTTCCTGGTCTCAGCCCCTGTTTTTGTTGTTAGATTTACTTCTTTCTCTTGGCTTTAGTTTGTCTTTCATTTCCCTCATACCAATATGTCATTGTTGTCACCTCCTGCTTCTTCCTTCTCTTCATCATCCTTTTCACACTCCCCCTGGTGTTTCCGTCCTCTGGATCTCTTTATATCGTCATCCTAAAGCCTTTCAACTTTGCCGCCTTTCTGTTTTTCGATCTTCTGTGTCTCTCTTATCGCTTTCGATCTTTTAAAAGGCAGCAGCAGATCACCTCCAGCCATGCTTGTCGCCTTCTTCGATCACCTGATCTCTTCCGGAGGGTCGGGGCTGCAGAGGACGGCTGTCTTTTTCAGTTTAAAAAGGCAGCAGTGGATTGCCTCAGGCCTTGCTCCTTTCCCTCTCTGATTCACTGGCCAGTTATGTATTGTAAATCTGCGGCACCTGAGCCCTGTTCCAAGAGGGCAGGCAGATGTCTGCACTGCAGCCAGGCAGGGGGGAGGGAGGGAAGGAGGGCCGGTGAGAGCAGCTGCCCCTTCCAAGCTCAGAAGGCACTCCTGCCACTGCCAGAAGTTTGGGTTCCTCAGCTTCAGCTCCCTCCCTCTCTCTCTCTCTCTTTCTCTCTCTCTCTCTCTCTCTTTCTCTCTCTCTCTCTCTCTCACACACACACACAGAGGTTGGAGAGCTCGCTCTCTCCAAGGAAGAAGATGAGGGAAGTCAAGTGCTTTGTTTCTCTGGAACCAGTAGTAAAAGAATGCTTAAAAGTTTTTTTAAAAAAAGGTTCCGATGATCACACGTTGCTCAGCTGATCAACGGAACTTTTTTCTTACTTTTTAAGCAATTTTTACTACTGGTTCTCAGGAAGTAAATAAAACCAGGAAGTTATAACAATTGCAGGTCAGGGATTTTTGCTACAGGTTCTCTGAACCACCAGCTGTCATCACTACTACACTGGCCAAACTGGGCCGACCTGGGAGCATTTCACCCCTGCTTTACAAGCATGACCCCCCCCATTTTTTTAAACAAAAGAATAATTAAATGAAGCACAGATTTTGCTATTTGCTAAAGGACTGCCATTACTAAGAATGTGAACATAAAGCATGATGTTGGATGATCCCAGCAGCCTTAGTTACCATCATAACCCTAAGATGTATCAGTCATTTGGTTCAAATATATTTTATTGGTTCTTTACAATAATAATAAGGGGTATAGGATATATAAACAATTTTGGCACAGCAACCTGTTGTTTGAGGTTATATTATCAACATCTATAATGATATACAATGTGTCAAATAGTAATTCTAAACTTATGTTATTTCTTTGTTTCAAAATGTAACTCACTCTATATATAACATGTCAAAAACAGTCATTATATATAATGCAATATTTATAATTAGTATTCCGTTGAGCTTCCGTCAGGCTTTTCCTGCCCTGGCAACTTTAGTTATACATACAGATTTTTACGAACTCCATGTTATCACTTTCACCTTCCCAGACAAACATTGCAATCATTGTTTTCTATCCTGAGATCTCCTGAGATACCCCCCCCCCCATTTCTGGTGAGGCTCCTGCCCTCCACCCTTCCCCTGCCCAACATATTTCCCCCATCAACTCCTCCTGTGGCCCCCAATTCTTCTCCTTCTAGAAGAGTCTTATGATTTTTTTAGGAAGGCTTCCACCTCCATTGTTGTGTTTATTCTAATTCTAGTTCCCTCCCAGAAAATTAGCAAACCTTCTGACATCAACTACCTAAATACTATTTTTTTAGAAAATAATTTGTTTGATAAAAAGAAATATCTACATCTGGTGTCCCTTATCTTTTTGGAACTCTGCAATTTCCTTGTCCCTATACTTCACAGCCCCCCCCCCCTTTGCACTCTCAGCACTTCATCTCTTGTGGACGTCCTGAGAAATTTAACATGTATTTCTCTTGGGACATTGTGTGTTCTAGCATAATTTTATTCTAAAAACTTGATCAATGTCCCACCTCATCTGGTCTTTCTCTCTCCCAATGAACTCAGCCAATAGTGTACTCATAATATCTTTAAGATCTTCTCCTCGTTCCTCTATCACATTTTGAAATATTAGAAAGAAGGACATTCATTCAAGGTCCATATTAGCAACCAAATTTTTCAACTTTTGTTTCTTTTTTGAACTGCCCGAACCTCCCTCTCCAACCCCTCCGCCCTCCCCTCGAATTTGCCAATTTTTTGTTTGTTTTCTACTGCCATTTGCTGCACAGATTTCAATTCATTTTTTAATGCCAAAAAAATATTTTTTAAAGTTCTCCTTCAAGTCAGCTATATCCCGCTGTATGGTCTCTTGACTCTGCTGTTGGCCCTTTTGTAGTTCTTCCATCATTTGTATCATTTTCTGCATTTCTGTTGATCCTGACCCAGTTTTTTTCCTGTTGAACAAAGGATGTTAAGTGACTTTGCATACTTAGGCTGGACGTAGACGACAAAGGAGCTGACTTAGAAGTTTGAATTTTCTGCCCCCTAGGCATTTTCTTGATTTTTGATTCTCTTCTCCCCAGCAAATAAACAGCAAAATCCTGATTTTTATATCCTCTGACAAATTGGCATCCGAGAACAGGGACAGACAGAGTCACAAAGAGAATCTCCAAGAATATTGTAAATCAGCAAGCCCGCTTCTGAATGAGGCACCAAGAGGCATCAAGGGGAAGTTTCCAAGCACAGGAACAGTTCTTGCAAGTTATAATACCTCCAGGACAACCACTCTCAACATAGATCCAAGGTCTTTATGTTTACAAACAATAGATAAGCCATTGTGCCAGAAGTTTATTCTTTCTCCAGAGATCACAGAAGGAAGTGACATGCAATCATCTCAGTCATAGAAGCCGGATGTCAGCCATCTTCATTCCCCCCTCACAGGGGGCAGGGTAAAACACCACCCAGTTATCCAAGAACAAAGTTTTTACAAAGTACACATTTTTTTTCAATTTGTAATCTACACTGCCTGTCCCAGGGTGAACATGACCATCCTTTGTTCAAACGGTTCCTCCCTTTAGCAACTGCCAAAGGGGGAGGAGCCTATACCACCACCGATCTCTTGAAGGGGAGAAACCCTTCCCCCCTCCAACCTTTCTTTCCTTTTATATCCAAAAGTAGAGTTTTTCCTCTTTTCCACTGCCAAGGCAGCCACCTGGCTCACTCCAACAGAAAAAAGTCTCACCTCGAACTGACCGTTGCTTCCGCATCACTTTCTTTCCTCCCACCAGCAGCTTGGCTAGAAATGGCACTGACAGCAATCAGCTGTTGAGCACCTCTGCATCCTTCAGATCCTAGGAGTAAACCAGGGACCCCAGTGTGATCGCCGCTGCCTCTGGGTATCCCCAGCAATGCCCCTATGGTTGCTTGCTCCTCCGGGGCAGGCACGGCGCCAAACAGCTAACCAAAAGTGCAGATTCAGCCACTGGGACGAGGAGCCATCCTGAGGTGTGACCATCCACCTCGTGAATCCATAAGTAACTTCAATCATAGGTCATTAACTGGAAAGCAGCAGGAGTCCCAAGAAAGGAAGGATATAGGATGATGCGGATAGGCCATGGGGGATGGCTGGAGGAGACTGGGAAAGGCCTTGGGAGCTCCAGCACAGGCCATCTACATGGCAGGAAGGCCAGGGGATGAAAGGTGAGGCACAATACAAATTCAGAAGGGTCATGGAATGACATGTCATAGTGTGAATGCAACAAGCCTGGGGAAACTACCAGAGTGACTTGTGACCTTCCCTTCATCATTGTGAGAAGCCAACAGGGAAGGTCACAAATGGTGATTGCATGACCACGGGATGCTACATCCATTGTAAGTGCAAGACCATTGTCAAATACCCAACTCACACTCACATGGCCATGGGAACAACTGTGACAGCCACAACTTTGAGGAACAATTGTAAGTACCACTTGTTCAACACCATCCCAACTTCAAATTATTGTGGAATGAGTGGTCAATAAGAAAAGACTACCTGTAATGTAAAATATATGTGTATCACATCTGATCATAATGTTAAAGGAAATAACATTCATTGTGTGTCCAATCACACTTGGCTAATAAACTATTCTATTCTATTCCATTCCATCTCATTCAATTCTGATTGGCCACAGCCTGCCCCCTAGGAAAGGACAACATTTGACTCCATAGGTATTAGGAAAAAGGTAGTTTTACTGAAGACACTGAGTGCACATAAGTGAAGCAAGCTCTGGAGAAAACCTGCACAAAAATCATATAATTAAAGTGATAAAACCCTCCCTCTGTAAGAGTAGTCCAATCAAGTCCCGTTCCAATGTTTTGAGAACCAGTGCCTCAGGGGCTGTTGTAAATTCCTTTCCCAGGACCAGCATCCTTGAAGGCAGGAAGATGGCTTGGTTTGACAACTCTGGTTTCTGTTAGTGTCCATATTCCCTAATTTTCCCACAACACTCTTGTAGGTAGGAATCTGACTTTAACCCCCCCCCCACCTTTTCAAAGACTAGCCCTGGAAAAGAAAAAAGCAAGATTTAGGTAAGCACTCAAACAGAGTCCAGAATTCAGGATTTGTCATGATATTTCTGGTGGAAAAAACACAGATGTTTGGCAACTCAAACATGGCATCCATTAACCCACTTGGATTGTGAGGTGGGAAACGTTTCCACACAATTAAGTACTGTACTTTGCTTTTATGTTTTCAGGAGTCCAAAATCGATTTGACCTCAAAGTGCCACTCCCCTTCTACAATATAAAAATGGGAAGGGGTGGTGTGGAAGGTAGTGGCAAAGTGGGGGGAAGGGATTTCGGGTTTCAGCAAACTACAATGAAACACAGGGTGGATTATTTTCAGGTTCTTTGACAATTCTAGTTGTACTGTGAATAGGTTGATAATTTTGCTGATAGGGAATGGACCTATGTACTTAGGTCCCATTTTTTATTGTTGGGTAGACTGTATGTATTTTGTAGAAAGATCCATGTATCTGCTATTCCTCATTGGAAGAAGGGGGGAGATTGGGAGTGAGTCAAAACCAGTACCACACCAGCAGGGCCTGGAGAAGATTCCTACCCCAGGGGAAGCAGGAGCCATTCAAACCCCAAACCGCCATAGCACTAAGGCTATCAGGTTCTTTTAAATGTGGGAAGGATGGGCACTGTGCAGCAGAATGCCAGTTGAAAAACCCCTGTGAGGCTTCCCCCTGATCGCCTATCAGGAGGGAAGCTTACAAGATCCAACCCCCAAGGGAAATAAACTGTGCTGAGAAGCCAAGAGGCTGCGAAATTCTGTTCCCTCCAAAATTAAAGGATCTCCAATCCCCCGAGAAGACCTGACCAACTCTGAAAATGATCCAGAAGATGACCCGCTGGTAAGCAACCCAATCAAACTCCTCATCCTACCCTTAAAACATTTTATCCCCAGCTTAGAGAAATGGGAGGAAGTAGCAGCATTGTCGGACTTGGGTGCACCTGGTGCTTAATTAGCCCAACTTTGGCTGGGAGACTGGGAATTCACCTAAGGAAAATTAAAACCTCAATTGATTTTTCCAGCTCAACGGAACTGTAGCAGGGGAGAGTCAGCCAATTTTGCCACAGAACCATTGCAAATTAAGTTGGGGGATCATAGCGAGATCCTCACATTCATAATAGCCTCAGGGATGGAATAGCCACTAGTCCTAAGTTTCACATCGCTGCAGAAGTGTAACCCTAAAATAAACTGGAAGTGAGGAACCATAAAATTCCAGGGGCATGTAACTTTCATGCACTTGATAGAGGAAGGCAAGGAAAACAGGGAAATATCAATGACCGGCCACCCTGCTGAACCCACTAGCATCCCCATAGAATACCAGGATTTGGCTGAGATATTTAGCAAAGAGGTGTCCGATGAACTTCCACCCCATCACGCCACAGACTGTCATATCATTTGGCTGAATATCAGCCAAATCCTGGTATTGAGATCCTACTAGGGGCTAAATTTTCAAAACCGAAAATGTACTGCAAGTCTCCCAGAGAACTAGACAAACTCAAAGTGTTTATTGACAAAAACCTAAAAAGGGGTTTCAGTTAACCCACTGGACCAAAAACAGCAGCCCCAGTGTTATTCAATGAAAAGAAAGAAGGCCCTTTATGCCTATGCATTGACCACCATAATCTTAACATGATCAGTGTGGAAAATAGATAACCACTCACCCTCATGAAGGACATGTTGGGTCACCTCTCTAAAGGAAAAATCTTTTCAAAGCTGAACTTATGAGAGGCATATTACCACATCAGAATTAGGGAAGGGGGTGAGTGGAAGACTGCTTTTAACACCCTCTGGGGTGCTACCAATTTAAAGTACTCCATTTCAGATTACAAGGGACCCCAGCTGTGTTTATGCAATTAATTAAAGAGGTGCTCCATCAACAAAGGGGTCCTGATTTATCTCGATTACATTCTTATTTACACCAAAACCAAAGCAGAACACATAAAACTAGTCTGTTCAGTTCTTGCTAAACTCCAAGCAGTCAAACTCTATACAAAACTCTCTAAATGCAAGTTCCATCAAGGGGATAGAGATGGATCCACTCAAAGTAAAAGCCGTCATTGATTGGGAGCCACCCCAAACCCATGAACAACTACAGTTTCCTTGGTTTTGCTAACTTTTACCATTAAGAAGGCTATAAAATCAATTTTTTTACAACAATTTGCTTTCTAGAGTTATATGGTTCATACATAGTACATAACAAAAGTAAATATAAAATTTGTATCATATTACAAATGTTCACATTTCATTGATTGACAACCGGTCTATCCTGCTCCTGTGCCTAAAACAAAAACTTAGTTACCTCATCTTGTTCATTTTCCTGTTTTCTAATTACCTCTTTAACATTTTACACAACACATTTATAAATCATTATTTATCTTGCGATCTTAGCCTCCTTGGCAACAGCCCCCTTATGTTCTTTTAAGAAGGCTTCTGCCTCCATTGTTTTATTTATTCTAGTTCTATTTTCCTCCCAGAAAATTAGCAGACCCTCTGGCATCAACCATCTAAACACAATTCCTTTAAGATACAATTTATTTGATAAAAAATAATATTTGCATCTAGTGTCTCTTATCTTTTTAGGAATCTGTTTAAGAACTGCAATTTCCTTGTCTCTATACTTCAGAGGTCTCCCCCCTTTGCGTTCTCAGCACTTCATCTCTTGTTGACCTCCTGAGAAATTTAACATGTATTTCACTAGGAACCTTGTGTATTCTGGAATAATTTGAATTTACTCTATAAACTTGATCAATGTTCCACCTCAGCTGATCCTTCTCTCTCCCAATAAACTCTGCCAATAGTGTACTCATAATATCTTTAAGGTCTTCATCCCTTTTTCTATCACATTTTGAAATCTTAGAAAGAAGGACGTTCGTTCAAGAGCCACATTGGCAACCAAGTTCTCCAACTCCTGTTTTTCTTTTTGAACTGCCCAAACCTCCCTCTCCAACCCCTCTGCCCTCTCCTCAATCCTGCCAACATTCTGTTTATTTTCTACTGCCATATGCTGTAGGTATTTCAAATCATTTTTTTAATTCTGCAAATTTTTAACGTCCTTCTTCAGGCTTGTTATGTCCCGATGTGTGGCCTCTTGACCATGTTGTTGTCCCTTTCATAATTCTTCCCTCATTTGCATCAATTTCTGCATTTCTGTTGGTCCTGGCCTGGTCTTTTCCTGTTGTACATAAAATGTTAAACAAATCTGTGTTGTAGGGCTGGACATAGATGAAGAAGGCACGGATGATGACATAAAAGGCTGGCGTTTCTGGCCCCTAGGCATTTTCTGTAATATTTCTTCTCTTGCACAGCAAATAAACAGCAGGTCTTTAATTTTAATAGCCTCCAATCAAATTGGCAGCTGAGGGCAGGCACAGACAAGGCCACACAGGAAAGATTCAAAAGCTCAGTAAATCAGAAAGTCCACTTTTGAAAGAAGCACCAAAAGCCATCCAAGGGAAACCTCCAAGTACAGAAACAATCTTTACAGTCAGTCAATAATATCACCAGGACAACCAGTCTGAGCATAAATCCAAGGTCTTTATGTTTGTAAACATTAGATAAGCTTTTGTGCCAGAGTTTTTCTTTCTCACCGTGATCTCAGAGGGAAGTGACACAAAATCTTTCCACACACAGATGCTGGATGTCAGACATCTTTCCCCTACTCCTTTCACAGTGGGCAAGCACCACCCACTCAGCCAAGAACAAAGCTTTCCAAAAAAAAAATCAGATTTTTTAAGTTATAATCCAAAATGCCTGGCTCTGGGTGAAAGTGTCCATCCTTAATTAAAACATTTCCCTCCTTTAGCATCTGCCAAGAGAGGAGAAGCCTATATCGCCACATGCTTCCCAGAGGGGGGGGAAACTCCCTTTCCCCCTCCAAACTTTTCTCTTAATCTTCAAAGCAGAGTCCTCTTTAACACCAAGGCAGCCGCCCAGCTTCACTTCAACAGAAACAAGTCTCATCTCAAATACACAGCCGCTCCCACATCACTTTCACTTTCTCCTGCAAGCAGCTCGGCTAGGAAGGGTGCCAGCAGCAGTCAGCTGTCAGGGGCCTCTGTTTCTCCAGCTCCTAGGGCTGAGCTGGTGAGCCCCAGTGCAACCGCCATTGCTCCAGGCATCCCAGCAGATGCCCCTTAGGTCGGCTGCCCCTTCAAGGCAGCCTTGGCTCCAAAGAGCCCACCAGAGGGCGGAAAAATGGATGGTGGGACGAGGAGTAGTCCTGAGACACGTCCGCCCACTGCACTGACATGGAAGCTTCTCTCCTCATTGTAAAAAGCTTCCACTTCATTACTATTTATTAACTTATATTTTTTTCTCCTCTCAGAATATTAAAAGACCTTCCAGCATCAACCACCTAACCATAATACACTTGGCAAACAATTTCTTAGTTAAAATTGGTATTTCCTCCTAGATTCTCGAACCTTTCTTGGAATTTGTTTTAACACTGCTAGTTCCCTTCCCTTAAACCTCAGAGATTTATCCCTTAGTGATCTCATCCCTTGTGGATCTCCTGAGAAATTTTATGTGGATTTCTCTTGGGACATTGTTTATTCTTGCATAGCTTGAGTTCACTCTATAGATCTGGTCAATATCCCCTAACATACTATTTTTTCCATACCTATTAATTCTACTAATCACAGACTTATCATATTTACATATGCCTCAATTACATTTTGGAATCTCAAATAGAAATACAAACTCTTCATTTCACTATTAATCACAGAATTCTATAATTTCTGGTTATTTTTCTGTAGGATTTCATTTTTTTAGTCTGTCTTCTCTGCTCTATTCTCCATCTGTCCTATTCTCTGTTTGTTTTCTGATGTGGTCTGCTTTACATCCTTCAGTTCTTTTTTAAGTTCTGCAAAACTTTTGTCCATATCATTTTCATGCTGTTCATTCCTTGCTTCAAATCTGCCATCCCTTGCTTCAAATCCACTATTGCTTGAAAGATTGCTTTGGATTCTATGGAGGTCAGTTTCATCTTTTCTCATTGTAAAATGCAGCAATTGACAGGTTTTTGGGTTTTCAGGGACTAGTCACAGATTTTACTTTGTATTACAGGCAGTCAGAAAGATTTTTCTTGAAATAACTCTGAGTTTTATTACTATTCTGACATATAAGAAAATTGGCAGGATTATTATCAATGATTATCAAACTCTGTCCAGTTTTTCTATCATAAACCTTTAGACTGGATGATTTCAGAAAATAATTTGACTCTCCCAAAATATTTGATCACGTACAAATATGCAATTTTGCACCTTTTAGCTAATTGCCAAGTTCTTAACTCTCAATTCAAAGTATGTATCCAAGTTTAGAGATTGGGTAGATTAGAAGCTGGTATTTATCAATGATTTTTACCCTTCTAGTTCAATATTAATTTAGTCCTTACAAAACTATTGTTATTAATTTTACAGCAGAAGTTGAAATCAAAATGGTGGAATGCTATTACTGAGTGGAATTACTTTGGTAAATAATCTGATCCTTTTGCTATGGTTAAAGCGAGAAAAGGTTAAGGGGATCATTAGAGACAGTGATAGAAGGTACTGAACTCCAAAATAAACTAGCACAAACCCACAAGAATCTATTAACCCTGTCAGAGATAAGCAGACGTTTTTGCCAGCCAAATATTTATACATTTTCTGCTATATTAAGTAGTTAGTAGGCTGGTAGGCTTGCTCCAAAGCCCATTTCAATGGCCTATCCTTAGCAGTCATAGAGAAACGCATATAAAATACCATTATCCAAAAGTCTTTCCTCATTCCTAAAAAATCCCTTTCAGATCTATAGTATAATAATTTCTGGTCTGTTCTTCAATCCCAGAAAGTATGTATTTCATCTTTAAATAATGAAGAGAACAATCTTTCAAAATGGTGGTCATCATTCCTGTGTACCAATCAATGTGACTTTACATTCAATTTAGGAAACCGCAATACAAATCATAAGTATGCTTGAGCGGGTTGTAGTTTGAGCTTGACATGAGAATAGGATTATTATTTAATATTTCCTCATCAACAAAGTATTGAGAGAGCAGTTGTCTTTGTACAATCTCTCTTTCTCTTACTCACCTATGAACAGCTGATCAGTATTGTCAGCACCAATCACCTTAATAGGGAAGAAAAAAACACAATGTAGGAGCTTACTTTGTTACTGCAAAAATGTCTTTGTAATGTCTAGAGTTTTTAAAAAATGATTCTCAGGAACAATACTACATGCTATGCTGAAATTCGAGCATACAGTACTGGTGATTAAGATCACTTAACAAAGGTTGACTTCTCAGGCTGCTTAAATCCATATTCAATCAGAATTTTAATTGGCCCATCGAAAAAGTTTCTTCTGAGAAGATTTAAAGGAAGTTTGGCAGTTTAAAAAGTGAAGTAACGGAAATGGTATAGTTTCTTTTTATTCCCCTCCCCTCTTTTGCTCAACTCTGTCAAACGTAAATCACATAAGTTTCAGATTTCAATGTAAGTTTAGAGAGTTTTCCATCACTTTCTGTGATTCCTAGAATTAATTTCCATTAAATTAAAGGCATCTCATGACATTTAGATATTATGTTTTATTGCCTAAATGACTATGAAATTGTGTCATAAACTTCCTAAATTTAATAAAGCACAAGCACAATTTTGATACAATTCCTTCTTCCAACTTCCAAAACTTATTAACAATATGTCCATTGTTTGACAGATTTTTTTTATAAGAGTCTCTGCAAGGATAGGAGAATCTACGTTTGCTTTAATCTTATTTTTTTTTACATTTGGATAGCTGATACAGCCTTGAACAAATTAATTAATTTAAATTAATATTCAGATTGGTTGCATTCATTTTTATTATTGGCTTTGGGCTGATGAACCTGTAGGTCTCCAAATCTTCCTGAAATACTGTATAAAATATAATTGAATGTATTGCTTAAGATTCCTGGATATTGTACCACTATTGGCAGGTATTTATTTGGTATAAATATCATCTCTGTCTGTCTCCTCTGTGTGTTTGTGTGCGTGCACACACAAACATGCATGTGTGCTACCAGAGGTGATGTTCAGCAGGTTCTGACCAGTTCTAGAAAACTGGTAGTGGAAATTTTAAGTAGTTCAGAGAACTGGTAAATGCCACCTCTAACTGGCCCTGCCCCATCTATTCTCTGCCTCCCAAGTCCCTACTGACTCCTTGAGTTCAGAGATACCTATGGCTTTTTTCTAGCAACAGTGTGAAAGTGGTTAACAATTGATTTCATACACTGTTGTTTTTTTTCAACATTTCAATCTAGCCAACATCCCTGTTATTTCTAGGTTGTCTCCTTTGCATATGCTGTCTAGGCTATCTTTGTTGGTTTCTAAACCCAGACAAACCTAGACAGATACTGCCATCCAAGTTTAATACAAATGTTTTAAAAGATAATGTTTGAATGCAAGTTGCATATCAACCTTCATTATTGTTGCTTTTAAATATAGACTTACCATATCTGAGGTGCAAAATGTTGGTAACTTTAAACAATTGTGCATATGTCTAAAATCAGTGTAAAATCAGAAAGATGTTTTAGGAATGGTCTCAGACAAAGGTTTTATAAAGGAAGCCAGTGATTTCCACCTGAACGAAACCAGCAGTGATTGCATAGTCTAGACTACTTTGGAAGAGCAATTTGCTTCCAAGTAGAGCATTAGTTTCAAATAGATTGACTCTCCCAATTCATTTTGTATTTCTTTGTCCTTGAAAAATTGAAGGAAGTTCTATGAACTCATGCTAAGCTGCAACAATATTGAATAGGAATTAGAGACACTTTACCTCACTTTTGCTTCTCCCTTTTTTCTCAGAAGAAGCCTTATCTAAAGAAAGGACAAAAAGGGCATGGGTGATTGTACTGGAAAAACAAAGTAGCTTTTGATAAATTCTGACTTTGATTCATAAAAGAATAGTCGGATGGAAACTGATCCACTTATTTATTTAAAAACCTTATGTTTATCCTTGATGTTTTTAAAATGAACTTTTTAAAAAAGGTTAAAAGGTTTCTTAAAGAAGCTCAGATTATTTGCTTCTGAAATCTGATCTGATGTGGTTTATTAATTTTATTTTTATATCATAAATAATAATTTTCAGTTTTGCCTATACATGGGTGTCTCAGATGCTTCTTGGACAGGAACTAAAAGTCAAAATGACTTTTGAAGTCACATGTAAGCTGACTAGGAGCAGGAAATGTCATTTTATAACTCCCTCTACAATTGAGCTAGATATATTCTGACAGAAAAGAGCAAACTGCAGTTCAAAGTGAAAGTAAAGAATAGGGATATACATGCAGAAACAAAAGGTAAAAATGTCTAGATGCTGAACCTTTGACCCTCAATGCATCTAACATTCAAGAGAACTATCCTTTTACTGATACAATAGCAAAATAATAATAATTCAGCATTGGAATGCTGGGGTATTTGTTACAATAGGAAATGAAGAAATGAGTAGAAGATCGGGCTTTACCAGACAATGAACAAGAAATACAGTACATTTCAATGTCCTTGTGAAAACCAAAGACATTGAGATAATTTTTGTCTTAAAAATAAGAAATGCATAACACAATGCAATGTCCATTACTAACAATCTCCCAAATATTTATTTTCCTTGGATAAAATAAAATGATAAACAAAATCACTGTACAGAAATGTTTGTTCTTAGAGAATATTTTCATTGCTTTTTAAATGCTTGGTCAAACTACTTTGTCTGACATCTAATTTGAAGAAACATTTCTGTACTTGAGAGATAGCATTTGCATTATGTAGTGAAGGAAATATGATGACAATTATTTCTATTTGCCGAATATGTAAGTAAATTGAGCTTGAAAATTCCCATAAATAGGAAATGTGGACGTTAGATCTTCCCACAAGAGGCTTAACCCAAATATCAATCTTTTTGTCCTAGGTAAAAATGCAATCAATTTTATTTTAATAAGTGTGGTTTGCACATTTTAGCACAAAGTAAGAATCCTTTTCCCTTCAGATTTTAGGCATTTTTTTTTACTTACTGGTCTGTGAATTAGATTCTAAAATGCGTAATAGTCATATTTACACATATGAAAATAAATTAGATAAAAATAATGTATTAAAACAAAATTAAAGTAAATGCTTTTTTTCTTGGAAGAATTTATTTACTTTGCACGTTACTAAGAAACAGTACTTATTTGGGTTTGCTTTTTTAAAAGCAACGGTTCAGGATATATTGAAAAACCATAGTGACATTACAGCTAAACTACACATTCCATTTTAATTCCATGAAGACTCTAATATTTTATTCTTCTTCATACAAAGTAAGAAAGCATGCAGAGAATGAGTTATGCAATAATTTCTAAACCATGTGAACAGGAAGGTAGCAGATAGTTTAAATTTGAGGAATGGACATTCCATACTGGAATCTTCTGTAGGGATATTTTAAGGATTTTTTTTTAAATTGATTTTTTCCTACAGCTCTTACATCAGTGTTTCTCAGATGTGCCATCTTTAAGATGTGATGATTTGTGATGATTTCAATTCTGGCTGTGATTCTGGGAGTTCAAGTCCACACTATAATAGAATGATTATATCATGAATGATCCACAATAGAATCCAAAAGCATATTGATGATGTAGGCATATAAATGATTTTATTTTAGGAAGGTATGCATACAAAGCCACTTTAAATTATTTTGATGGTACAAATTGAGTTGATTTAAAAAAGCATTTTCACAATGATTTGCCTTCTCAGGCCTTCGAAGATACTATTATAGTAAAAGACAATGGAGTTATTTTTTATTTTTATTTATTTATTCATTCATTCATTCATTTATTTAGTTGATTACATATTAAGTGATATATACAAGTATAAGCATGAATTGAATACAAAAATGAATACAAATAAAGAGAACATTAGGACAGGGACAGTAGGCACATTGGTCCCTTACAGACTCTTAGGGATGGGGTGAGGTCAACAGGAGACAATCTTAGCTTAAAATTTTGGAGGGGTTGGGATGAGACCACAGAATCAGGTAGTGCATTCCAGGCATTGACCACTCTGTTGCTGAAGTCATATTTTCTGCAATCAAGCAGAATCACTCAATTTAAGGAGAAATTTCCTGAAACATGATTAATTCAGCTCCTTATGAGCGTTATAAGGTAAATGATTGGATAATTTTGTTTATTAAAAAAGAAAGAAAAAAATAACTAGCTCTATCAAATAGTGTCCAATTACAGAATCAATTCACAGATAAAAATTACAGACATTGCAGCTAGTAATAAACAAATAAATCCTATTGAATTATTAACATTTCTGTGGTGGTATCTGATGGGGTAAAAGTCTTATAAAAGCTAAACAATCATACATACAACTAATCAAAAACATGTTTACAAATATAGGTACTTGGAATGCTAATGACAACTCATATAGCCATATATTGACTTTTTTAAAAATTATGCAAATAGCAGGGACAAGTAGCCAGTTATCCTGCAACAGAACAATTGTGTGGAACAAAGAAAAGCATCTAATCAGAAGTCTTGGTATTGCACTTTTTATCATTTTGTTGACTTTCTTGCCCCATTTTATTTTATTTTTTGTTGTCTCTTGCAGATACTTCTGATCTAGTACATAATATATTTGACCTTTTAAGAAGTGACATAAAATAAAGAAAACAGTGAATTAAACATTTAGCATAAATTTTAGAAGAATTTTAAAAAAAAAGAATTATTGAATAGCAAGCTCTTTATACTGAAACTGTTCTATCCAGTACTGGAAACTCCTTATACTGTATATTAGAAAAGATATAATTGCTCTCAAAGGAAATCCTCCTAAAGCAAAACAAGCAAATATAAAATTCAAAATCTAATATTATGAAGTTGGGGGGAAGCTGTCCCAGTGGAAAAAAGAAGATACTCACAATGGATTTTTTCTTAAAAATAAATCAAATCAAAATGAACATGTTATTATCTATATGCTTAAAATCACATGCAGAAAAACATCAGAAATTAAGTAAACATGAAAGTGTTCTCTAGTAAATCAGACAATTTTTATCACAAAGCTACATCCAGTCATCCTGACTCTACCCCAAATGAAGGGATTACAGCATCATAAAAGGAAATTAAAAGAGAATATATCAGGGGTTGCAAACTTAATAAATTAATTAAATTTTAGTTAATTTAGGTTCAATGTAAGTACAAGAAAGATTTATGCTTAAAAGTTTTGCTTAGGTATAGAGGGAGAAGGAGTGGCCTTGAAGGACAGAAGGAATAATTGCTAATAAGTCAACAACCATATAAAAGGGCCCTAAGCCCTTTGCAAGAATGCTGCATAAGCAAACATCTTTGAGAAGCCTCTCTCTAATTCACATAAAGAGCAAAGGAAGAAGGCATAAGCACATTATACTTGCAAGATTCTGCTACTACAGCTTTACAATATAAGTAGTACTGGCATATTTGGCATTGGTTTCCTGGACTTTTCTGCTTGAAAGGACTAAGACTCTGTAAAGGAAAGAGTACCGAAGTTTAGAGATTCAGAGGATGGGAAACTCATCATCTGGACTATGTCTAGAAGATTGATGCATTAGGACAATCTAAAAAACAGTGAGGACAAAAGCAACTGGGAACTAGTTGGAAATTAGGACAGGGCATTATTTATTGAATTTTTTAGGACATTTCAATGAGTCATGTCCCATGGACAGATTGACTTCAGATCACCTTGAAGACTTAGTAACCTGTGCAAACAAGGAGGACTGGTAGGAATGTGTCTTGAGGGTTTCATGCAGCTTCAGGAGATTTGTAATGATCTACAGGAAATATTTTCTCTTAAATTTACAATTAGTTTGACCGCTGGACAAATTGTCTCTGAGTGTTGTTATGCTGATCTGGGGCATGTTATGGTTTATGAAAGAACTTTAGGCAACAGAACCTTTGTGAATTAAATAATTTATGTTAGTTAAACTTTGGTTAAGGCTCAGTTGTTGTTGCAAATGTTATCATTGCTGTTATTTTGTATTATTTTAAATGTCCCCGATAGAAATATTTTAATATTATTCACATTTTAAAAAAGAGATTATTTTGCTGAATTTAACCACAGCATGTCTTTGTAATTTCTATATTATGTTGCTAGTCCCCCAAAAAGGAATAAAACAATGAAG
>JANHFP010006834.1:9485-26110 GCA_032468135.1 Calamaria suluensis
TAAGAAGGAAGGAGGAGGAAGGAGCAGGAGGAAGAAGACGGAAGGAGGAGGAGGAGGAGGAAGGAAAAAGGAAGGGGGAAGGGGAGGAAGGAGGAACATTCCGTATCAGAGGGAGGGAGGAAGAAAAAGAAACGAAGGAAGAGAGCGAGGAAGGGAAGGAGGAAGGAAGAGAGGGAGAGAAAGTGAAAGAAAAGAGAAAGGGTAATACCGTAGTCACCGTAGCAAAGCACGGGCATCAGCTAGTATTTTATAACTAAAAAGAGGCAGTGACTATCACTGTATCAAATTATTATTTTTTGCATCAGTAAAACATTCTAGCAATTTTGAGGCACCCTCATCTAGATCAGAGGCAGACTGTGTTTCTAAGATCAGGCTATAATGTCATTGTTTTTAACACAGAGACACAATTAAGCATACAAATCTATAGTGCTATTTCACCATTTGGGTGACAGCAGATTTAGGGCCTATAAGTTAAGATGGGAAAAAATAATTTATAATCATAGACAAAGATAATTAATCATTCTAATTTAATTTTAACAGGCTGAAGCTGCAGCTGTGAAAGATATGTTGGAAGCAGGGGTATTAGATACACATCTTGGAAAATACTGGGGTATCAAGCTTGCTACAAATGCTGCGGTAACAGTATTGAGAGTTGATCAGGTGAGTTGGCATTATAGTGTTTTCAGTTTTGTACAATATTGGAATACTATTCCAAAAGTCAATTTTAACATTAGATAAATTTTTAAAAATGTATTTATATTTGGAGTCATGCTTTTATAGTCTGCAGGTGTCTGGACTATAGGTATTGACTTATACAAATATAATCAAATTCTTAGGTTCATAAGTTTCAAATGAAACATGTCAAAATGTGTATGTGATATAAAATTTCTATAGATTATTGTGGCCAAAGCTGCAGGTGGTCCAAAAGCCCCTAAAGCATCAGAGCACTGGGACAAGGATGACTGGAAAGATGCCCCTGAGCAATAGTGTACAGTAAGATATGGCCTCATGTGTAATGTTGACGAGTGGAAACTGCATGAATGCTTTTTACACTGCCTGAAATGGATATGCCTACGCCACAGCACTTATAATCTGCTTGAAATGTGAAAATGAAGCATCTTGCATTAAAATCCTCTTTTAAGAATATTCAATTGATAGCACTAAAAGCATATGAGTTGATTGCCAAAAATGATAGAAGTATGAGTATTCACTTTGTGAAAGAGGTTTTTAACTATGGCCTGGTAGACTGACTGGCAATATTATTTTACCACTCTACTTAAATATGTCTGAAAGAGTACCCTTGCTATTTAAATCTGTAAATATAGCTGTTATTGTTGAAGCTATTTTAATTTCCTGTTCTATATGGATATAATTGTTCTCTTTCACAAACAACATTGCATTTTAAAACAACCTTGGTTGGGAACATCAGGTTTCAGACACAATTGTAAGTTTAATAGTAAGTTTCACCTTACTATTACTTTCATGAAACCTGAGAAAATTGAATAACCCTTAACTGCTAAAAAAATACACTAGTAGCATGTAAAATCAAGTACTTAATTTTTGTTTTCAAAATGCATTGTCAGTCTATCATGGCATAAAAACCTGTATTTAAAGTATTAATAGACTTGTATAACTTTATTGATAATTTGAAATATCTTTCGTTTGTAGATTATCATGGCTAAACCATCTGGTGGCCCTAAACCGCCATCAGGGAAAAAGGATTTGGAGGATGACCAAAGTGACTGAAATAGTTAAGCATACGTACTCATTGTTGTGTATCTTGCCAAATATGTTCAAATTACCTTTAAATTATGAAACTAATCTGTAATAGAAGTTACCTTGAAGCATTTCAATAAAAACAATTTCAGTAAACTGCATTTTTGTCTGATTTGGAAGACATAGTTATTTAAAAGGTTGTCTTTTAAAAGTGTATCATGTGTATGACTTTATTTAGTACTGCTATTAAATAGTCCTGCACGATAAGTACTTGCTACTTATTTCAGTACTGTATAAGTTAGACAGACATTGAAGAATATAATAGAACTATTCAAAGTAGATGTTTTTCAGTGCATAGGACCATAATGAGGAACCTACTTTTCACCTGTAGAAGCAGATAAATCTTTTGTGAGAAATATGTGCATATGATCCAGGTACATCTTAAACAAGTACACAAAGCTGTAAAAATGTGGTTGCCTTAACAATTTGAAAATAACTGCTTTGTACATATTTGTAGTAAAGGTGGTATTTTACTGTTTTGCATAGTTCTAATACTTAATCTTTTATTAAATGCAAAATAATTTTGTTATGCATGATACTTTCAGAAATGGCAGATTACATTATATATTGAAGAAGATCAGGAAATAGATTTAAACTGCATTTTTAATTTTAAAAAAATCATGGCAACTACAGTACGAAGAAATTATTCCCATTATATTACAAGCATGTATGATATATATATATATATATATATATATATATCGGATAACATTTGTTTATTTTCTCATTATTTATTAAATTTACAAACAGCCCATTTCCCTCACAGAGGCACTCTTGGTGGTGTACAAATAAAATAAAAAAAGTATAAAAATCAAGAGGAAAAATAGTAAAATTTAACATGAAAAGTTAATCAAAAGGTGGGAGGAGGATCTTCAGTGCATTAACCAGCCACAGCTACTGCTCTTGTCAGGGCCAAGGGAGATGGCAAAGCCATGTCTTAGACATTTTTGAAAGGCTGAGAGACGGGCCATCATTGCCTCTGGAAAGTGTTGTAAAAGACTATATATGGGCGAACAGTGTTTTAGTTTTTTAAATAGGGTAGTCAAATATAATTTGACTCTCCTGAATTGTGTTCTGAAGGGCACCTCACCTATCATAACTGGTGAAAATAAATTGACAGTAAAATTTCAAACTTGGTTAGCCCAATTTATCTCGCAGTAATGATAGATCTCTGTTACTGCATCTTTTAGAATTTTTTTTTTAAATTGAAAATAATGATCTGAGTTTATGGACATGCCCTCTATCATACTAATTCAAGGCATCCAATATTAACCAAACAATTACATATATGTATTTAGATGGAAGTTATGTTTAAATTCAAATTTAAGAAATAAAATAAACTGAACATGATAAAAGTTTGGTGAAGCTTCCCTAGATGGAATTTTTCCAGTTTACAATATTCTTTCATAGAAGAGAAGATATGCTTGTGACTTCAGGACCTTGGATATGGATACTGCTTGCACATGAGTGTCACTTACATGAAACCATTGTCTTCTGGGTGACTCAGATTCTAAAGCTGATTTAAAAAAAAAAAGAAGGAAATTTTTCTTATTTGTTTTCAACTGGTTCATCGGAATTTAATTTCAAAATATTTTTCTAGGGTAAATTTCTTCTACTTACTTGGTTGGATTTTGTCACTGACAAGATCAGAAAGTTGACTGGTGGTACTTGTCTTCACATAAGCAGTATAATGACCAGATCTCATAGTCCCACTATGTTCTACAATACCATACAATGAGTACAATACTTCTGAAGTCCCCTCTCTTACATTCTGTAAAAGGAACATCAAGAGTTTTTAAGTACCCTTATTGCTTGCCAGCAAAAAATAAAAAGTTGCACTTCAGTTTGTCCAAAGGTGCATTTTCAATAATCAACTGGACTGCATTTTTTTCTTTGAAGTCCAGTTGCCTCTTGAAAAAGCATCTTTGGACAACCATGACCTGTATGACTGAGAATCTCCACAGATGGTTGCACTCTAGTTTCTTTAAAATTATTGTTTTAGTAAAAAAAGCCATAAAAGCAAGCCTAGTATGCTGAGCACAAAAGAATATTAAGCATATTCATTTTGAGATAAGTAAAATCACATCACTGAAGTAAAACAATTACGGCTAGATAAGATACAAAGGTGAATAATATAATGAACATGACTGATGTACTTAAAAGGAAATAAGTGTGATCCTGAACATACTCAGATTTTGACATTTTATGACTCAATAGGGAGATGAGGGTACCTAAATTTGAGAAATCTCAGTGAACACCAGATTTGAAACAGTTTTAGTGAAGAGTTAGAACAGAACAGATAAGGAGTACAGAAAAATACATATTATATAAGATTACCTGAACAGAGAGAAAAAGGCTAAACAATGTACTTTATCTTAAACAGAAAAAATGAAAATATTTAGATATTTACCACTTTTTTTAAATAAGTAACTCAAGGTGGCACTCCTTCCTCCTTTCCCCAAAACAATTCAGGTGGGTTGGGCTGAGCGAGTAACTCAGTCATCCAGCCAGCTTTTATGGTTAAAGTGGGACT
This sequence comes from Calamaria suluensis, assembly GCA_032468135.1. Classification (NCBI taxonomy): domain Eukaryota; kingdom Metazoa; phylum Chordata; class Lepidosauria; order Squamata; family Calamariidae; genus Calamaria; species Calamaria suluensis. Next base: position 13,795 of record JANHFP010006834.1, read on the forward strand.
ACATCTTGCAGTCTCCTGATTTCTGGTCTATTGTCTTAACTGCAGTATTAAAGGAAATTAATTATTTGTATACTGTTTTCATTATTAAAAATACCTCAAACATATCTAACACACCTTCCTCCTTCTATTTTGCCCATGATAACCCTGTGAGATGGTTTGGGCTGAGAAAGAATGACTGGCCCAAAGTCCCTCAACTAATCTGGGTCTGCTGCTTTCTAGCCTACTACCTTAACTATTAGACCAAAGTGTCTCGTTACTGAAGTCAGAATCACATAAATTTAGGCAAATGGCCCATCAAATTGTCAAGACTGATGTTAATATAGAAGTAAAAGCAAAGAAGTCTTATAATCTGATGCCACAATTTTTACTAGTTCTGGAAGTCAGCCTAAAGTTACAATTTTGATCAAATATCAGTTTGCATACAACTATACTCTGAGGAATTGGAACCTCTTGAACTTTAAAGGAAACCTCTGCCTGCCTTCCTCCTTTCTGACATATAGTGAAGGGAATGTTGTATAGCAGTCTCCTAATCAAATGGTAAACAGGATTCATTCATCCCACTCAGCTGCTTCATTCAAAGGCTGTGTTTTGTTACCTGCTGTGAACTGTAACATGTTATAGCTGTCAAATTAGTAATGGAAATAACATAAGTACTTTATTATTTACCTTGCACTTAATTGAGCAGAAAGGAGCCAAATCCATAACTTCAGGAAACGATATGTGCTTGTTTACTTTTTGGAGATTATATCCAGCCTTGAAAAGAACCAGGAAATACAAAGTAAGACCAAAGATCAGCAATAAGTTTATATAGTCCAGAGGGTAACTCCCAGTTTTCTCAGCCTGTATTGATAATGACAAGGCTCTGTGGAATTTGTAATCCCAAGTACTGGGAGACCACTCATCTGCCTACCCAACATAAAAGTACAGAAGCAAATATCCTAGAAAATTAGGAAAAGAACCCACCCTATTCTTAAAAGCAAAAAGGTCTAATAAATGTAAGTTATTTTAAGGCTCAAATGTCATATGGCAATAAATAAGAATGTGCAATATCTTGATACTTCTCTTAATCACTTCCTACAAGTTGTATTAAGATAATTGAACTTAAGTCATTAATTATACCTGTTGAAATCTTTTTAAATGAAGGGTTAAAATTGGAGGAGCGAGAGAAATAAGCATTTGTTTTTTGGCATTAGTGTATACATATTTCTTGGCATCTGGAGAAAAAAAAGGAAAAACAAATCATGACTTAATAAATATTCAATAACATTACTTCTTATGCAATTGTTTAGGTTTACTATTTATATGAGATCTCATAATTTTGAATTTCCAACATTACACACCTGAACATTCAGCCTCAATTATTTCTATATGAAGGAAAAAGCAAATGCTCATGTTTTACAAAATCCAGAGAAAACATACCAAGACTAAATCATTTGCTAAGTTTCTGGAAACTGTTTATGCCATTTTCTTTGACATTTATGGTAATTTAGGATTTTGCTTATAATTTCAAAATAGGTTCAAAATAGTATGTAGATATTTTCATATCTTACGATAAATCAGGTATATTATCAGACATTGATATGAAGGCCAAAAGCCATCTTTGATTTCAATTATTGCTTTTCTCCTTAAATTTAAATATATCTCTTGAGATTAGGTTCTAGGTTTTTTTGCTCCATTATACAGATTAATGCAGGGCATACAAAATTCAAAAATATTGTGCACCTATAATTCAAAATGTAATTTTTTAATCTGAAAAACCTGGCAAAAACAAAAAAGATATATACCCTCATAGTATTAGCAATTCTACCTGTGCTGCTGGGAATTCCAACTAAAGAATGAAACATAGTGTCATAAATATTTAAACAATGAATTCCACTCAGTCTTGCCATATAGTCCCTTGGGGTTTTCAGTTATATTCAAGTCATATTCAACATATATTCAATTCAAACCGGCAATTTGTTTTTCTTTAGGGATACTTATGACAATGAGACAGTAGCTTTTTATCCCTTTATAAAATGTTCATACCGTGTTTCTCCAAAAAGGCCAGGTCTTATTTTCTTTTGAACCCCTCCCCCATCTCCAAAAACAGCTAGGCCTTCCTTTTGGAGGGTTCTAATTATTGACTCACCTGAAGGCAGTGGCACTGACAGCTCCTCCCAGCAAGATCCCACTGCTGGCCCACTTCTTCTGCAGCCACTTGTCACCACTTGCACACATCGCCCAGCCTCTGTTTTACCTTCAGATGCCTTCTAGAAAGCCCTCTGCAGCTAATAATAGAGCTCCGGATCGAACCGGAGCTGTTATCGGCTGCAGATACCTTCTGGCAGGCATCTGAAGGCAAAACAGAGGCTAGGGCGATTCATGTGAGTGGTGGCAAGTGGCTGGAGAAGCAGTCGCAAAAGAAGGTAAGGCAAGTGTCGGGGTGTGTGAGGCCTGGTCCGTAGGGCAGCTCCACCATGCCATCCCCATCGTAGCTTATTTTTTACCTGTGTGCCTCGCCCCGCCCCCTGCACCCTAGAGTGGGTGAGAACTTAATTAGTGCCAATTTTGTGGGTGCGGCTTAATTTGATCACATGCACTCAAAAATGTGATAGGGCTTCTTTTCAAGATGGGTCATCTTTTTGGAGAAATGTTCCTTCTCATCTAGTTCCATTGAACAAGAAATTGCTCTTACTCAATGTCTTGATAAGAATAATAAATTCAGTATTGAATCTTGAAAAATTCAATAAATTGATTAGAAAACAATTTTAACATACTTATTTTATTAGTCTTGATTCCACAAAGTTGATTCCTTGTGCATACTTCGCAAAGCAATTTGTTGTTCTCACAAAGTTTCTCAATATGAGTAAACTGATTCAAGCAATGAAGAATTGAATTTTCTTCAATTTTTATAGTATCCCCGTCTGCTAGACTACAAAATGCTGTTTCTGGATCTTCATTTACTATTTCATATGTTTGTGTTTCAAAGCCATAAAATTCATGCAAACTGTCTGTATCATCACTTGGCTCTTCCTCCTCCAGGAATAATTTGCTGAAGTCACTGATAATATCATCTTCTTCTTCATTCTTATTTTCCTTAAGATGCAAATCATCAAACTTATTGACATACTCTGTAGCGGGAACAAACTCTTTTATAGAAACATCCAAATTGACGTCATTATTTGCCTCTTGATCGCAACTGTCTTCATTTTCATCATGTTTTTCTGTGATCTGTACTTGAACTGTACTTTCTGGTTCATCTACACATTTTTTATCCACACAATGCTCTTCACATGTGTTTAATGACTCTTCCTCTTCTGGTTTCAGACAGGTTATGTCAGAGTTACTTTCTATTGTTTGTTTATTGCAATCACGATCAGCTTCAGGTTTTTCAGTGACATCACTATCTGTTAGATGAATAACTTTCTCCTGAAATTTCTGCTGATGGCGTTGGTTCTGCCAAATAAAATACATTAGAAAGCAGTTCAAAACAATAATTAACTGTAATATATGCTGAAGATATATAAGCACTATTATTGTCTTTAGAATTGGAATAAATTGAACTAATGTATAAATTATAAACAGAATTAACATGAGTTACAAGCAATATGGTTGCATCCAGATTTAAAACTTAACCCAGTGATGTTAGTATGAATAAACAATAGTGAGCTTTGGATCCTCACATATCATTTTTATATTTGCATATTTCAAATATGCTTCAAATTTCTTAGCAAAACTATAACACATACTGTATATAAATGACATTCAAATATGAATTTGACACTTCTTTAGTGAATATCCAAATTAGAATATAGCTGAAGAAAATGCTAAGAAACACTTCAGTTCCACTTACAAACCATCTTTAAGGCATGGTTTTATATTTTCCTATCTTCATGATTACTAACCTTTGCTTGCTTTCTGGTCATTTTCTTTGTCTTTTTCTGTAGATGCTTACTTGTAACAGGAATTTCATCTCTTTCTTTCTTGTAACTTTCATTTTCTATGCTTTCTTTACAACTGTCAATTTCTTTTTCCTGTAATTTTTTAACATTATTTTTCTTGCCATTCTTAAAAAAAGATAATTATAGATAGGTTAGAGAGGATACAAGGCCAATTCTACCATATATTTTATTATATATTTCTGGCTGTTATTAAAAGGAATATGGAAAAAACAGTCAATATTCTTTTGATTATTGCTCAGTGTGGTTTGAGTTTTATTTAATCTGTCAAAATCTATACACAAAAGACATGCCTTTTTTTTTTTTACCAGTTTTACAAATACTTTTTATCCATTAATGAAAATATGTGTTGAATATCAAAGTTTTGGAATTCCTCTTGCAGCAGTTACCATAGCAGGAGAAAACAGGAAAACAACAGAAAACTAGTTCTGAAGTTTGAACAGTCTCAAATTACTGGCACAAAGCTTTTTTAGTGAAAAGAAAAAGTCAGCAACTACTCTTTATGAACCTTAAGAATTGAAGAATATTCTTCAAACTAATGAAATCTTAAAATATTTGTTGCCATATGTTTTTCTCAAGGAGTTCATTTATAAAATCATGTTGGCTATTCACAAAATAGACAAAAATACTGTTTAAATACTATACTTCACTATTTTATATGCAGAAAATTGGTCATTTCACCATGTTTCCATTATCTTGGTAACAAACCCTGAATTTTATCATCTAAAAGTAAACTTTTTACTTACCTGATCATTTAAGACGGGGAGTGACAAATCAAGAAATGGTTCATGTACCAAAGAAACCTGAAACGAACATTTTACCCTTTACAAAAGGAAAAAAAATGTGTATAATGCCTCCAGAGACTAGAATATATATAAGGGGGTATATAAAACATAATTTCACTTTACTTTAATAATTTGAAAATATTCATTTGAAAGAGACCATTTGTATGTTTTATCTTACTTTGTTTTGTTCCTGGGAAAGTCCTACATAGCAACCACTATAGCTTCTAAGCTTTTTAAAATTGTGCCTGGGCAGAACTTTATGACACTGATATATTTGTGTTGAATAAGACAAGATTGCCTAGTGATAACCTTTTTGTCATCACTTGCCAAAAGTGGGGGGTGCCTGAGGGGGTTGTGCATCCACGTGTCCACGCCCATAATTCAATTCGCCCCACCCTCTCTAGAAAGGCTCTGGAGCCTGGGGAGAATGAAAAACGGGCCTTCCCCACAACCCCCAGGCCCTCCAGAGGTTGGAAACAGCCTCTTTCCTAACTACTGATGAGCCCGGAAGGCCCAAAAATCAGCTGGCCAGCGCCCGCATGTGCATCAGAGCTGAACTAGGGCAATGCTCGCGTGCCCACGGATATGGCTCAACATGCCACCTGTGGCACCCATGCCATAGGTTCGCCATCACGGGCCTAGATTCATAGAAACATTGTTTAGTCTTTATTAACACAATCTCACCAACACACTTTATAGTGTAGCACAATGTTGAACCCTGTCAGAAGATAATTTTAAAAAATCCCTGGCAGTGACATTAGCTAGTGTTACTGCCCCCCAAATATAAATAAAACTTACTGTTTGGCACTCTTCACACATGATTGTACTTGTTAATTCTCCACCAAAAATGCGGTCCACAAAACTATGCATTAGTCTTTTCTTTTCATATTCTAAAATAAAAGACAAGATACCAACAATATACATTTTGATCTTCATTTAACCAATGATTACACTGCTACACTGGTAGAACAATGTATATTTCAGTATAGATTTGTATCTATAAGAAAAGAGAACGTAAGAATTTTATATTTGAAAAAAATGAACAGTATAAATAGTCTATAATAACGTTTTCTTCTCATTTTGTGCCCTAAAGTGTATTGGTTTACAATATCTTTGCTATATAGCCAAGTCATAAAAGCCTACAGTCCAACATATCTATAGAATGCACCTACTGTATATTCCTGTTTTGCAAGTTTCCAGAGATACTTCAGAGAGTACAAAAATTTGGTTATATTCAAAGAATTATTTTTTTCAAGAGCAGAGTGCTTTTGATGTGTGTCCCACATTTTGTATGCCTGAGTCCTCTCTCATAATCCCTTTCACACTGGAAGGGCAGGGAAATGATTAGGAAGCCAACAAAAGATGAAGATGTGAAACTGATTGATTAATCTTGTCAGTTTTAGTCTCAACATCCCTGGAGTAAACATTCCAAAATGCAGTGGAATGTGAAAAGGAAAGTATAGTCATAATCAGAGATTTCCCACTTACTAACCACTTTGCTTAGTGACAGACTTGCCAGTGCCAACTGTGGGGCTAAAAGTCTACTTGAATGGAAATATACAAGCTTCAGTTGCCAATTAATCAAATGAAACAAACAAAAAACATATGTAAAATTGACAAACTTCATATTGTAGATCAAGTAACTTTGCAACTTTATGTCTTCTATTTAGACATTGAAGGGAAAAATTCAAAATTTGCAAGTATACTAACACATAACATACATGCTAAAATCAAATCAGATAATCTACAGACAGATGTAAATGGAAGCTGAACATAACAAAGTATTGCTGGGAGAAAAGTCTAACCCTAAATCATGCTTGCTGAATATTAACTAATGGAACTCTACATTATTATACTAATTAAATGAATATCAATTTTTAAAACAACTATCATTCAAGGAAAGACTGCTTCACCTCATCCACAAAAATGAAATATTTCATTTTAAAATATGCAAATGGTGATAAGATAGGACTGACTTACCTTTAACCTCTTTTTTCAACTCTTCATTTTCTTTGTCAGAATTATTCAGTGCCTTAAAAATTGCACCGCTTGTTCTCTAGAAATAAATATAATGAAGTATTTTAGTTCAACAATTGTATTTGTCAAAGAGAAATACTATTCATAGATAAGTTTATTACTCAATAGAAAACATTAGCTGTAGTATTAGTCCACATCTGCAACTCTATAAAATAAATAAGCAAAAATGGTATTCCATATTTTCTACTCTTATGTTTGTAACAAGTTTGAAGGGTTCTTCAATTCACTGAGCAAAATTTAAAGGAGCTGGATGGGGAATGAATGAAATAGGCTAAATAAAAAGTCATCAAAATAATTTCTCATATTTTTGTACAAACCAGATTTTGGTGGATTAAATAACTTTCTTATGATTAGAGGCCCAATGTCTTATGGTAGTGCTTCTTGGGAATGATGAAGGAAATATTCCATTAAGAGTATTGCTCATATTGTACAGAAAAGTTCAATAAGCATTTTTCTTCATTAGAATGACAAAAATTGTGCCCATTTAGTCAACATTAATAACATATCTAATGTCCATTAAATATGTACAAGATTGAAGCCCAGCTCATATCCATTTTTAAAGACTTTAATTACTTAATATATAGATTTTGTCAGTTGATTTTCACAAATAATTGACAGTTTCATACTCAATCTTTTTTGTAAATAAAGAAGAATGTGTCTTTAAGGATAAAATTGCAATAATGATTCATCATGAAATATTTACTTGGATTTCTTCGGTTCTCATTCCATCCAATAGATATCTAAGCAACTCTTGGCTGTCCTGTTGCTGATATCCTTTGAATCGTGTTGCTCTATTGTAAAATATGCACAGGTACAGATTAAGGAAACTGCAAATCGCACATGAATTTAGTATTTCCAGTTAGTGGAGGGCAGGATTGTAAATGAAAAGGTGTTATAAGAAGAAAAATTGTTAAAACTATGAAATGATTATTTCATTGTACTATTCCCAATATAATTTGACAGTCAGAAAAATATTGTTTAGAGATTCACAATATAATTTTATGTATATATATAAACTGATAACTTCCCTTTAATATTTAGCTGATGTTAGTTATAACAATTTAAATAAATTAGCATATTATCAAAATAATATAATACAATTACGACTAAGACATTGAGTATGATGTAAACTATAATAAATTCTACAAACAGATATCTCTCTTAAATGGACATGCTGGCTTAGTATGTAATACTCTTCAAAATTAATGGTCCCAGTCCATTCTTATGATTGGATAAGCTGATGTTGAATTAGATTGTAAAAAAATAAAATAAAAATTAAAAAATAAAACAATTTTCTAATTCTTTTGATCAGATCCAAATCTTTCTCTCTAGATTGGATCTTCTCTAACAAATGATAAACATTTAAATAAATGTATAAATATATAGATAATAAAAATGTAAATACTAGTTTTGTACTGATAATTTTAAAATTAAATTATCCAAAATTACAGCAAATATATCTGCTTAAGCAGTCTTTTTACAATTTTATAAAGTACTCACTTTTTACAAATCTGAGAGAAAAGTTCCCTAGGGGTCACAGATCCTTTTTTTGTCTCTTGCATTTCTGCCAGAAACTGGCACATTGCCAGTGTTAGAGGTCTTGGTGGATCAAGCATTACTACCAAAGGTTCCTAAAGACAATATAAAGAGACTGTTATAAATCCATGCATATTTGATCCATTCATTTATGCTGCTTTTCTTTATGTATTTATATTTAGGGTCTGGGAATATTCCACCTTTGATGTTGGATGGGGTAGCACTTCCATCTTCAAAGTTGATATGCAATCTGGGGCTTTTTTTCTGGATTTGTAGGTGGCAACTGTGGGCAGGAAGGGCTTTGCACGACATTAGGTATACCAGTTGCAATGTTTCCAAAATTAGAGAACCTTCAAACATGATTCATGTCACCTCTTAGCTTGACTACTTCAATATGCTCAACATGGGATTGTTTTTGACAATCCCACAAACTTCAACTGGTTTAGAATTCAGTAGTGTGAGCAATGATGGACATGCTTTGGTATGCCTGTGAAACATCTCTGCTTTGTGAGCTACAGAACTTGTAAGTTTGCTTCTGGGTGCAATTCAAAATGCTAGCTGTTATGTATAAACACTCTACATAGTATACATCAGTGATGGCGAACCTTTTTCCCATTGCATGCCAAAAGCGGGGGGGGGGGGGGGAGAGCGTGATGTTCCTGCATGCCAACACCCATGCTATCTACACATACCTGTGCATGTGCATACACACCAAACATGTGCTCCCCCTCGCTTTTGCCACCTGATGTTAGGGTGGGCCAGGCAGGCCCATTTTTCAGCCTCCACTGCTTCCAGGGCCTGTCTAGGAGTCAGAGGAGGCTAAAAACGGGCCTTTCCACAAACCCTGGACAGCCTCCGAGGCAAAAAACGGCCCGTTTCTGAACGCCCAGGAGGCCAGTTTTTCAGCCTCCGCTGCCTCCAGGGCCTCTCTAGGAGTCAGAGAAGTCTGAAAATGGGCCTTTCCATCCCTCTGGAGGCCAAAACCAGCTTGTTTCTGAACCGGAAGTGGAACCAGAAGTTGTCAAATGGGCCATTTTTTAGCTATGCAGGTGTGCCGGCAAATATGGCTCTGAGTGCCACCTGTGGCACATGTGCCACAGGTTCGCCATCACTGGTATAGGGCCTGATTATTTGAGAGATTTCTATCTCACATTGTGTTTGCTTGGCCATTCAATATCACAGCATTGACGTTCTTCAGCTTCCTGATTAAACAATATTATCTATTGATCTTCTGGAAGTGCACCATCGATGTAGCAGCAGATAATGTGGTTTTCTAAGAACGAGATGGTCCCTTTCCCTACAGTTCAGAACAGTGAAGAATGCTTGCTTCATTCCATCTGATGGAAATCCACTTACCATACTTTACTAATTTTGTCATAATTCCTTTGATTGTTGTAAGCCTCCTAAAGTTATCGGGAATTGTGTGGGTATAGGTTTGATGAAATATTGTTTCTTCTGATTTGAGCTGAAAAAAGCAATCTAACTTTCTGAAGCAGAAGCAGCATACATTTTTGTAGGAATAATGGGCTGAACATCAAAAAAAGGATTAAGAAAAACTCCAAGCTCTCTCTCATTGGATTTTCTTTTTTGCTTATCAAGTATTTTAATGTTACTTTCTTAAGTAAATCAGTTTAATGTTACTTTCTGGTACAATCTAAAGTACTGTACTGGCTTGATATTACAACCTTGTGTCAGAAAGAATAAAGCATATGCAGTTACATGTGTTACAGCCCTGTACCATTTCTCTTCCCACCACTAAGAACTTACCGTATTTTTCGGACTATAAGACGCCCCGGACCATAAGATGCACATAGTTTTTAGAGGAGGAAAACAAGAAAGAAAAATATTCTGAAGCAAATGGTGTACTAAAATGGTAGAAGCTCTGCTACAAAGCACCCACCACTTCAAAAAGCCTTTCGGACAGCGTTTTGAAGTGGTGGGTGGTGTCCGTTTTGAAGCACTGCACATGTCCGCTTGAAAGCGCTGTGCGAAGGGCTTTGGACAAAGATGGAAGCAGTTTGCACAGCACTTCGAGGGGTGGCTGTTTAGCCTGGAGCTTCCATCGTCCCTTCTCCCTGCTCTTGAAAGCGCTGCGCGAAGGGCTTCCATCAGTGTCCAAAGCCCTTCATCCAGCACTTTCAAGCAGTGGGAGAAGCTGTACCCCAGAGCACCCACTGCTTCAAAAAGGCTTTTGGACATCGTATTGAAGTGGTAGGAGAAGTGGGCAGTAGAAGTTCCAGCCCAGAGCACCCACTGCTTCAAAACAGTGTCTGAAAGGATTTTTTAAGTGGTGGGAGAAGGAGGGGGTAGAAGCTCCACCCCAGAGCACCCACTGCTTCAAAAAGCATTTCGGACATCGTTTTGAAGTGGTGGCAGAAGTGGGTGGCAGAAGGTCCACCCCAGAGTACCCACTGCTTCAAAAAGCCTTTCGGACATCGTTTTGAAGTGGTGGGAGAAGTGGGAGGTAGGAGCTCCACCCCAGAGCACCCACTGCTTCAAAACAGTGTCCAAAAGGCTTTTTGAAGTGGTGGGAGAAGTGGGCGGTAGAGGCTCCACCCCACAGCACCCACTGCTTCAAAAATCCTTTCGGACATCGTTTTGAAGTGGTGTGAGAAGCAGGCGGTAGGAGCTCCACCCCAGAGAACCCACTGCTTCAATACAGTGTCCAAAAGGCTTTGAATGTAGCAGCTCCACCCCAGAGCATCCACTGCTTCCAAAAGCCTTTTGAACATTGTTTTGAAATGGTGGGAGAAGTGGGAGGTAGGAGCTCTGCCCCAGAGCATCCACTGCTTCAATACAGTGTTGAAAAGGCTTTTTGAACTGGTGGGAGAATTGGGCGGTAGAAGCTCCACCCCACAACACCCACTGCTTCAAAAAGCCTTTCAGACATCATTTTGAAGTGGTGGGAAAAGCGGGCGGTGGATGCTCCACCCCAGAGCACCCACTGCTTCAAAACAGTGTCCAAAAGGCTTTTTGAACTGTTGAACTGTTTTGAAGTGGTGAGAGAAGGGAGGGGTAGAAGCTCCTCACCAGAACACCCACTGCTTCAAAAAGCCTTTCAGAAATCATTTTGAAGTGGTGGGAGAAGCGGGCGGGAGGAGCTCCACCCCAGAGCACCCACTGCTTAAAAAAGGCTTTCGGACAGCGTTTTGAAGTGGTGGGAGAAGCGGGTGGTAGGAGCTCCACCCCAGAGCACCAACTGCTTCAAAAAGCTTTTGGAAATCATATTGAAGTGGTGGGAGAAGGGAGCGGTAGAAGCTCCTCACCAGAACACCCACTGCTTCAAAAAGCCTGTCGGACATCATTTTGAAGTGGTGGGAGAAGTGGGAGGTAAGAACTCCACCCCAGAGCACCCACTGCTTCAAAACAGTGTCCAAAAGGCTTTTTGAAGTGGTGGGAGAAGTGGCTCCACCCCAGAGCACCAACTGCTTCAATAGTGTTCGAAAGTGTTAAGTATTGATCGACAGGCTTCCTAGCCAATCGATTCAAAGGACTGTAGGGCCAATCCCTGACCGCGCTGTTTGCGCGGGATGTTTAAACGTTTGTGAGTGGCTGGGAGCCGGAAGCCGCTTAAGTATAAAAGTGGCCGCGCGCGTCCCAGCCGTTGCTGTTTTTTATATATTACTGTTTGCTAATAAAGCATTTGAATTTCAGTGCGTCTCGTCTACCTCCCGACTCTTCAGAAAGGCTTTGAAGGTAGCAGCTCCACCCCAGAGCACCCACTGCTTCAAAAAGGCTTTTGGACATCGTTTTGAAGTGGTGGGAGAAGTGGGCGGTAGAAGCTCCACCCCAGAGCACCCACTGCTTCAATACAGTGTTCGAAAGGGTTTGAAGGTAGCAGCTCCACCCCAGAGCACCCACTGCTTCAAAAAGGCTTTCGGACATCGTTTTGAAGTGGTGGGAGAAGTGGGAGGCAGGAGCTCCAATCCTGAGCACCGACTGCTTGAAAACAGTGTCCAAAAGGCTTTTTGAAGTGGTGGGAGAAGTGGGCGGTAGGAGCTCCACCCCACAGCACCCACT
>JANHFP010006836.1:18935-30013 GCA_032468135.1 Calamaria suluensis
CACACCCGGCCAGAAGTTGGGGTTGTGCGGGGGGGTGTGTCGTGCATACATGTGTGGGGGGGCCAGGCGCATAGAATTATGGGTGTCGGCACTCGCGCGTGCGACCCTCCTGTGCTCCCCCCGCTTTTGGCACGTGATGATAAAAAGGTTAGCCATCCCTGCCCTACACCCAGGGTGTCAAACTCGATCTCATTGAGGGCCGCACCAGGCTTGTGTTTGACCTTCGGGGCTGGGGTGGGAATGGCCAGTTTCACGTCACTCGTGTCAGGGGCAACTGGGGTGGGCCGAGGGCTCTGCCAGTGAAAACAGGCTCCCCAGCTCAGTTTTCAGCTGGTACGATCTTATGCAACCCTCTGCCAATGAAAAAGGATCTTCTGTGGGCTGCAAAGAGTCCTCCTCAAGCTCCATTTTCACTGGCAGAGGCACTGCGAACTGGTCCTTCGCTGTTTCCAGGGTGGCCCCGAGGGCCAGATCTAAGCGCTTTGGTTTTGACACCCCTGCCCTACACGTGATAGATGGTGTTGTGGTCCGCCAGCAGCCTGAGGAGCTGGCAGTGGAGTCGGACAGTGAGGAGGCTGGGGAGGAACCTGGGCCAGTCCTGGAGTCTAGGGAGGGCCTGGATGAGGGCTCTGCGTCGGAGGCAGAGATGGGGGCCAGGGCCATCTGGGACTGATGTGTGTATTCCGGAGCCTCCAGAGTCGGACATCAGAGAGGCAGAGGAGCAGGAGGAGCCTGTTCCTACTTCATGCATGCCCAGAGCTGCCAAAAGGCAAGAGCAGCTAAAGCAGAAGGGGCGACTCGGGAGTAAGGCCAGGAGATTATCGGCCCCTCCCACAAAGCTTAAAAGAGCAGCAAAAGCACTTGGGATCTTTGTAGGAAAGCAACATTGCTAACTCTGTTTCCAGTTGGCGTTTCTTGTTTCTGAACTCCGTGGGGCTTTGCCAAGAAAGGCCTTTTGGCAGGGTATGAAAGAAGAGAAAGGTTGGTGATCAGCCCGAAGGACTTCTTGTTTTGCAATTCATTTGGACTCAGCTGGGAATGAAGTAATTCTCAGTTGATACAATAAAATAGGTGTGTTTGGGACTAATTGTGTTTTCTAAGGACGCCCAGGTCACAACAAATGGCAGTCCAGTCTCTTTTTTAAAAACCTCCAGTGATGAATCCAGAGGTAACTGTACTTTCTGTGGTTTTTCTTTGGAGAAGTTTCGCTTCTCATCTAAGAAGCTCCATCAGCTGTGAAGAAGTTAAAAAAGGGATCCCTATGGAGTCACAAACACAATAACAAAATAACAGTTAGGAGGGACCTTGGAGGTCTTCTAGTTGTCAGGCCTGGAGTCCATCTTTTGGATTGGATCTTCAGGGCTGCAACATTTACTACTGTAGGAAACTGGGAGGGGGGATTGTATGGAGTTGGGGAGATATGTAGCCATAATAACATTCCTTTCTAAAGAGAGTCAAGGCCATCTTGCCCTGCACCTGGAGGGGTGGGACTGGGGGGGCTTCTCCAGTTGGGAGGGTGCTTTGATTGGACCATGTGATGGACAGGTGGGTACAGGGGAAGGAACGTGGACTTTCGTTTGAGTGGGGAAAACCTGGGGAGCTCTCAGATTCGGCTTTTTCCAGATGTGCCAACATGACATCTGTAATTGTTAGGTTTATCAGTCCCTTGTTAGAGGAACTGGCAGAGAAAAACGCAGAGGTGAGTGAATGAATCAGTGTAGAAGATACTAGAGGTAATAAGCCAAACAACACACAGTGGGTAAAAGCAACAAGATATATATATTTACAGAAACATTGTTTACGTTAAACGAATTAAGCAAATAATTAGCATACATGTCTAGCATTAGCAATACTTACTGTATCATCATCAGTAGAATAACCCCAAAGCATATAGCAAGCTCTCATACAAGCTTACATGCTATCAAGCTTTCATTACAAGCTCCCATGATAAAGTCTCATGGTAAACTCTTATGACAAGCTCTTACATATCTCTCTCATCGAGCATACATACCAACAAGCATGCAGGCTTGTTCCAGGCTTGGAACCCTTCAGCATGCCGGCTAAACAATAGCTCTTAGCTCTTTAATGCTTAACCCTACAATTACCTTAATTAAACATTATAGTCAGTCTTCCTTAAAGAACTAATACAAGCATAAAGACAATAAACCAACCTAGAGAGTTACATAACCTCAAAACCTTGTTTTGAGGCTCAGCTAATAGGCGCCACAGAGTGAATTGCTGCACCTCAGCTGGTCTCTACTCTACTGTGCATGCACAGAGTGCATGTTTGGCATGTGCGCACACAAAGCATGCTGTTTCCCCTCTACTGAGCATGTGCAGAGCGCACATTTAGCATGCTGTGCTAGTGTGCAAAACATGCTGGTCTCCATGCTACCACACATGCATGGAGAGCACATTTGCCATGCACATGCGCCAAGCATGCTAATCATGAGCATGCATGCACAAAGCACGCACAAAGCATGCTTGAAGCACATGCGCCAAGAGAACCGGTAGTAAAGGTAACTGGAACCCACCCCTGTACACAGACTATACATTTCTGGTGTTAACTCGTGAACACATTCCGCTGAATTGCGTTCGACGTCGCGACCTGCTTGCCTCCCTTGCACTAATTTGCAGTGCAATTTCAAGTTTCATTACAAGCAAAAATACGTGGCATGAAAAAGCATTCGGGAAAAACAAATTACCATCTGTCAAGTGAGGCTTAAAGATCTGGAAGAAGACTTCTGGCTCTTTACAGATTTTCACACAGTTGGGGGGGGGAATATGAACTCCTGCTGAGACGAGATTGAAAAAAAAACAGCCCTAAAGCAAGATTCCGTGGTGTACACCTAACGTTCAGCACATCTTTGTTTTCTAACTAGTTTTGGCTTGGAAGTTGGTTATTTGGAGCATGGTGTAGGGAGAGAAGGAGCAGAAAACAAAAGCCTGTGGTAATAGCTGGTGGGATTTGCTATGGCAGTAATTTGGAATGTATGAAAAGCATGTGGCAGCCATCCATACCACCCCACAGAGACCTTAAACAAATACACACATACACACTCTGAATCCAAGACTTTTCAACAAGGAAGTTCTATTAAAACACCCACAGATTACAAGTAAATGCAATCTTTTGTGTTTCTGGAACATGTAGGTTTTTTTTTTTTAAAAAAATAATCAATCTAGCATTTCATAGCAGAGTTCATAAACAGTGCAATGATAACATGTATTTTCTGGGATCTTTTACCTGTAGGAGTTTGTCTACTGCTTTTCAGAAGAAAGCAGATAACCTTCTTTTTCTATAAGACATGCTCCAGTTCAGCGGTTAGAATCCCTAGTGCTGCGTAACGGGGTGAGCTCCCGTTACTTGTCCCAACCTAACAGTTTCGAAAGCATTTAACAATTCAAGCAGAAAAAAATAGGGACCACCTTTGGTGGGAAGGTAACAGTATTCTGTGCGCCTTTGGCGTTTAGTCATGGTGGCCACATGACCACAGAGACATCTTCGGACAGCACTGGCTCTTTGGCTTTGAAACGGAGATGAGCACCACCCCCTAGAGTGGGAAATGACTAGCACATATGTGCAAGGAAAACCTTTACCTAAGACTTTTAACTACACTTATTTAAAAACCAGCCAATTAAATGAAGGGATTCATTTGCCTATGCCAATAAAGAGGGTTTGTAACCCGACCCCTCTCCAGACTTAGTCTTTGGGCCTCCAATACCATTACCATTTTATTTGTCAATAAAATGAATTTTCAAAGATGAAGGCAAATACTCCAGGATAATGTTCATGAATGAAGGCAAATATTCCAGGATAATGTTATATGATCCAGTCTGGGTTGGTCACCATGCTCAGAAGTCTAAAACTCTGGTCCTGGTGACCGACTCAGATTGAATATTGCAAAATAAATGTTCTTCAGTGTAGTTTGGTCTCTAGTTTAAATAAACATCTTAGGGAAGGGGGATTTCCAACTGCAAAAGTAATAAATAATTACAGTACATAAGGCATCAGAGTTCAATTGACTCCTTCACTAAAAAAAACCCAAAATCCAAAAAAAACATGTAACCCCCAGTTAAATTAAATTTAAGTGGGAAAACTGACTGAATCTTGTAAGATCCCCAGATTCATCAGATCTGAATTTCCATGTAGGAATCTTCTATGATTTAAGCATATAATCTCACAAACGTCATTATGAGATTTCTGGGGAAGACTGATAATATTTTCAATGTTGTGAGATTTTGACTAATTAAAAATATAGATCATAGGATGACTATTACTTGTAATTCAGTGAGTTCAGGAAATGTAGATCTGCTAACTTCATATTCAAATATGAGCTGACCAACTTTCTTTCATATCTATGACTTTAGATAATACAGGGAGCACTGCAACATTTATAGCTTTATCTCATGAAACATGACAAGTGGGTTGACAGAGAGAATGAAATTAGCATGCTGGTGTCAATTTAATATAAAGTACATTAGTAAATTTAATGAGGAGAGACAAAAATGACAGCCACAAGTGTTTTAAATGGGCTACAGTGATACATGGCCTCTGTTATTTTTGGATATCTACCTCCCCACGATTTTATTTTTATATGATCAAACAAAATTTGACTCAGGAGGTGGATTCATCTAGCATGCTGATTTGGCTACTGTATTAATTTTTAGTTTCTGCTTCTAGTTCCAGGTGTGTAACCTAATTATATGAGCTGGTTTTGCATGGTATATTAAGCTATAGACTAATTAAGTTTAGAATGTTATGGGAATGCTAGCAGTTTTGTCTTTGACAGAACTGCTTAAAATGTGAAATCAGCCTTTATATTTAATAATATAATCCTTTAATCACAATTTGAAATTCTAGACAGATTACAGCAAATAAAATAAAGTTGGAAAAAAAAACCCCACCCTCAATAGTACCAAAAAGTATCATTTTCAGAAGTCCTAATTAGGGAATGAGTAAAACCTATTACAAAGCTGTGTAAAACTACTTCATCCTTCAATTTTAAGGCTTTACAAAAACACAGCAAGGTTGGGTCTATAGGGACATATGCTGGAAGCATGTTTCAGAGGGCAGGAACAGACATAGATGACATTGCCTTACTGATAGAACAAAGGGTGAGCCGTGTTACTAGAAGGTCAGAAATAGCCAGAGAAAGACACCACCAGAGGTATCCAGATTCTAAGCCATAAAAATATTTATGTGCATCACCAGCAACTTAGATGGCATCCAAAAGCCAAATGTCAACAAGTACAAATTACAAACTTTGGTTATTTGGTTATTACTTTATGACTAAACTAAAAAAGACCAGCAATGAGTCATGTTGTCATATTCTAAACCAGCGGTAGCTTCCAAGTAGTCTTTTAGCGCAGTCACTTGTAGTGTAGTCATTGGAAAACGTAGGGGACTAAATTATGAATGTTTTCACCAGGTGGCCTCACCTAGTGACTGCAAAGGCTTTGGGCTCCATCTTTCTTCCCCACCAGTAGCATCTAGAACTGACCATGAAGGAGGAAGGAGAAACTCTCACTCCCAATACCTGAGACAATCCGTGATTAGTGATATCACAACCTACTGAGAAATCAAGCAGGATTAAGACTGTTACAACACTCCATTCCCGTCCTACTACAGGTCATTGACAAGTGAGATCAATGCTGCTTCAGAATTACACCCAGGCTGGAAAAAGTCTAGGAGTTACTAAAGAAGTTTAGGAAATTTTAAAGACTGTTGCCTGCATATAATCCGTTGGTTTTTCTGCACTTGGTTCCTATTAATGATATCCCAAGAATGCAATATTTAGACACAAAGGTAGAAGACATGGGGAATGGAGGAGAAGACTTTCATTTGTCTAAAGTGGCAGAAGTTCTTGGTAAATTACATTTTCTAGGGATCAATTGCAATTAACATACCCCAAGCAGCACATAAAATCTTGAAGAGAGAAGAGAAGGAAAAACTCAGTATTTTTGGGCAAAGGTGAAGCATATATATGTGAAAAATAGCTCACTACATTTCCCAGATGATTCAATCTCAGACAAGGAAACTTTCCTATAATGACTGTTCTTCTTTCCCCAGATGTCCTGGTGAGCCCTGGGTATTCAGGTAGCACGACCCTCAGATAACTTGTTTTTTGTGATCTAGTGGCTGCTTCTAACGATGAGTCAGGAAAAACCAATTTATTTCCAATTCAAATGCAGAAATTATAATGATAAGACTACAAAGAAGAAAAAAAAGAATGTTTCACCTGTCTTTTTGTGGTTCTCAAACTTTATATTCAACAATACTTATTATAGGTAGTCCTTGACATATGACCATAATTGAGTCTTCACTTACAATCCTAAATCGTGTTGGTCATTAATAGCACCTAGCAACAGCACTTAAACTTGTATACCACTTCACAGTGCTTTACAGCCCCCTCTAAGCAGTTTAAAGAGTCAGCCTATTGCCCCCCAACAATCTGGGTCCTCTTTTTACCAACTTCAGAAGGATGGAAGGCTTGAGCCTGGTGAGATTCGAACTGCCAAATTGCAGTCAGCTGGCAGTCAGCAGAAGTAGCCTGCAGTACTGCATTCTAACCACTGCGCCACCACGACTCATGGAGATCATGAGCGGGTCATCATGTGATCACACTTAATTTTACAACCTTTTTTCAGCAGTCATTAAGTGAACTTGGTGGTTGTATAGCAAATACTGTGTTTGTTAAGTGACTCTGCAGTTATTAAGTGAGCCCACTGTTCGCTATGGATGGGTGAGTTGTTGTTTTTTGCTAGAAACTAGAAGTAAATGCTGGTTTCAGGCAAAAAAATGTAAATGGCAAAGGCATGTAGACTCATTTATCAATTAATGCTTTCCAGTCCTCTCTAATCAGTTTACAGAGTCAGCCTATTGCCCCCAACAATTTGGTCCTCATTTTACCAACCTCAGAAGGATGGAAGTCAGAATCAACCTTGAGCTGGGAAGACTCGAACTGCCAAACTGCTGGCAGCCAGCAGTCAGCAGAGGTAGCTGCATTCTAACCACTGCACCAGCAGAGCTCTTGGTCATCTGATTGTGGGATGCTGCAATTAGCTGTAAATGTGGGCTGGTTGCCAAGTGCGCCAAGTGCAGTCACATGACCATTAGGAAGGGGCCAGCTGTTGGAACTTTGAATTCAAATTATAAGTACCTATTGTGGAAGTCTGCCATAAGTTAAATGATTGTTAAGTGACCAGTCATAAGTTGATGCCTATCTGAAACCCTGATGACAGGGACCTCTGAATCAATGAGCAACCTCCCAACTTTAAATTATAACAATATTATTTTTTCGGTGTTAGAAATATAACAATCCATTCAATTAAACAATGCCATTATTTCAAGGAGAGATGATAGATGTCTAAACTAATTCAATGTGTGCCTTCAAACATGGTTGGATACATTCAGGTTTTATTTTCATACCATTTACTTGTAATACATATAGATTCACTACAGTGGTAAAATATTTATAGTAAACTATTCACTGTGTCTTCCTGTATGACAGGGAGAGGGTGGAGGTGAGAAGGAGCAATACTATTAAATAAACCAGAAACATTTGCACAAGTACCCAGTGATGTCAAAATAACTCTTCATCTGACCTGAAGTTCCAGAAAATGAAAGATCACCTCAGAATGAAAAGCCAATGTGAATGGCAGAAATTTTGTCGTTTATTCTGCTTTAACATGTTTATCTGTTTCTACCATTGAATGATGGGCCTATTATGTTCTCCCAGTGATCTGAACATCATTTACTTCTTTCTTAACCTATCACAGCTAAGTCCTTGGCCTGCCAAGCTCTATCTTTTAGGTCTCATTCTATCTGTCAGGATCTGAGAGCTATAGCAGGGGTCTCCAACCTTGCTGAGGAATTCTGAGAGTTGAAGTCCACAAGTCTTCAAGTTGACAAGGTTGGAGACCCCTAAGTTATAGAATATCTGATGGCTCTGTTGCGAACTTGTGGCCCTCTAAATAACTTTCCTCCACTTGCATCTTGCTCCAGAGCTCCCATTAATATATTTTCCTAGCTCAGCTCAGCATCAAATTAACTGCAACCAAAATGCTCAATGAAACAATGAAGGAAGCTTTAGCATTGATTAAACTGCTGGCAGTTTGTGTCTCTTTGCTGGTTTTTAATTACTCTTTTGGATCTCTTCCAGCTCTTCTTTATGCAACTATTTTTGGAAACGTCACTACAATTTTCCAACAAATGTACGCCAACACCAATCGCTACCATGAGATGTTGAACAATGTGAGGGATTTCCTAAAGTTATACCAAGTCCCCAAAGGTCTTAGTGAACGTGTCATGGATTATATTGTCTCCACATGGTCAATGTCTAAAGGGATCGATACAGAGAAGGTACGAATGTGTGAGTGAAACTCCAGGGTAGAACATTTGAACATTAGATAATATACTAAACACAAAGGGAAAGGTGTCAACCAGTGGTGGGTTGCTCCCGGTTTGGTCCGGTTCTATAGAACTGGTAGTAAAACCGCCGGGAGGCTCCACCCACCTGCCCCGATGTCATCATTAGGGATCTACACAAGTGCAGAAGCTTCTCCCACAAACTCCCATTGCAAACTGGTAGTAAAGGTAAGTGGAACCCACCCCTGGTGTAAATTTGCAATTTTCATTTCTATTCTTGAAATCGTTTTATTATGATGAGTGCATGACTCAAAAACAAGGGACTGAACTGTAAAAATAGAGCTTGGAAGCAATACTAGAGATTTAAAATAGCATTGAATTCTTATGGTGTTGCTGTTCACAGGTGGTGACTTAAAGATGATTTTGATTTACTCACACAGACAGATAGACCACGTCCATGAAGCAAATTGGCAGAGAGTGGCAGTCTTACAGTACATACTGGGAGCTGCCCTGCCTTGTTTTAACCACTGCTTTGTCTTCTGCATATTTGCCTCAAAGTGAAAATGTAGACAAGAATGAGTAGCATCAACATTCACAAACCCAAAGATGTCACCTTTAGCATTTTGCTTTTACTCTGATTTTGCCATCTCATGGCTGCTTTGTACAAACTTGCTCTGGTTCTTCATCTTTGATTGCCAAGTTCTTCCATCAGGAAATAGAGACTGTGTTCAGCTGAAAGTTGAATACATATTTTTTCACACAATCAGGTACTCAATGCCATTAATCCAATACAGTTACAGACTACAAGTTTCTTTCAAACTTTTCCTAGGAACTTGGAGAGATGAATCATGGGATGAACAGGACCAAAATACATATTTCTTTAGCCTTTTCCATAACTTCTTTGGTATAAAACTATTTTGCATAACTTTTCCTTCAAGCATTCTATCTCAATTATTGGCAATAGATAAGTGATGCTTCTGGCTGTTTCTTCATGTTTTTTTGTAAATTCATATAGAATGCATTCTGTGTGACATTTCCATTCATTCACTATGCCTTCCCAAAGTCATTGCATGAAGCAAATATAATTGCATGCTTATTCTTTCTCCGTAGCTGCATAGGAAAAGTAATGCAATGCAATATTTAGCTGGAATTTATTTCGGTGAGCCATGAAAACAAGTCCTGCTACCTTCACAGCCATTCTCTATTTCAAAAGTAAGCTCATTCTTTACAGTGAAATTCATTACATTACAGTATTATCCAATGCTGCTTCAGATAGTACATTTCAGCAGCACATTGCTCAGTTATTAGAAATTTAATTCCTTTCTTTACAATTCAAATAATAAAAGGATCAGGGAGCAATCACATGTGCCTTCGATAGAAAAAAAATCTATATTTAAACTTTTTGCAATAAGGTTCCTATGGTGACAGAAAAATGATAATCAGAAATGTTTAAAAACAACTGCTGGTCAATAAAAGGTAGATCTTAAAATAGTTTACATGTTGGTATCCATAAGGAAACGAATGAAACTTTATGAAGAGATTGTTATAGGTTTAGGGTTGCACTAAATCAGAAGTGATCAAACTGTTCTGAGCCAAGTGCTACATTCCATTTTGTTTAAAATGCCAATGGTTACACTCCAAAAAATGAAATAGGCAATAAGATAGTGGGCTCAATTTTTGAACCTTGAAAAGGGGAAAAAGTTTTGTCCAAGACTTCTGGTATTGTTTTTCAGTTTGATAAATAAATACAGAATGACTATTTAATATGGAGTCTATGCTTGATTCTCTTTGTTTGGTTTTAGTACATTATATCTTGTGAACCATATAATAGCTGATTTTCCACATCTGTGATTCTGTCTTGGAAAATGGAATACAATACAAAAGATGAACAAGCAGATTTCTAATATATTTTTTGCAAATAATAGCAGCAATGTGTTGTGTGTGTGATTGTGTGATTGTGTAAAAGAGAAAGAGTGATTTGTATTTAGGTATGAATAAATGGAGTGCTAAATTAATCTTTCATTCTCTATTGTTTCTCAATTTAACTCAAGCTTACTTAGTCAGATCTTCTACCTCATGGCTAATCATACTTAGTCATGGGGTACAAGATCTGGAAAATCTATTATTTTACAATGAACTGTTTAGCTAGCTGCTGTAATCAAAGCAATCTAACAAGATTTCTTAGATAAGTCATAATGTCTTCAACTACAATTCCTGGATTTTTTTTACTGCATTCTCCAATTAGTAGAAATGAGATTATTGTTTTATGGCAGTTCAGCTAAATCAGTAGAAATACATTCCTGAGTTCCTATCTTGGGAATCTTTACTTTAAAAAACCCCACAAAGATCACAGACAATGTTTGAATAGATCTTCATACTGTTGTTGATGACCACTTTTGTCTTGGACAAAAGTCATAGAGGCGGAGTTGGGCCATCCAAGGAAGCAACTTATGTAATTGGTGCCCATAATTGCTGGCCATTTTTTGTAGTAGCTTTAGAGAACACTTTTATCGATACTTGAACAATTTTGCAGTTCTTAGTTCAATAAATTTACTGAAATGAAATTATCATTTTATATCAGACTCTTTCAGAGGTTTGCATTTATTTAAGTTATTATGATATAGTTTCCTACTATCAGATTTATTTATTTATTTATTTATTTATTTATTTATTTATTTATTTATTTATTTATTTATTTATTTATTTATTT
>JANHFP010006837.1:30820-41256 GCA_032468135.1 Calamaria suluensis
GGAGAATCCTGGGAGTTGAAGTCCACAAGTCTTAAAGTTACCAAGGTTGGAGACCTCTGGTCTAGAAAACAGAAATAAAAGTAGGATAAAATAATAAAAAGAAGCCATACACGGTAGAGAGGAGTGCATGGAGTAACTCACCAGGTTGCTTTCTGTTAAATGAGTGTTTGGGTACTGGTCCAATCTGTTACAGCTGCCATTTTGTGAGTGTGCCCTTGCTGCCTCTATTCCTGATGTGGTCAACTCTGGCAGCCAGAAGCCGGACTCTGTAGGAGAGACCTTTGATTCAGAGAAAAGGGGTGAAGGAAGAAAAAAATGTCAGCAGAAAACTAACCCACTTTCTGACTCCCATATTTGCTGCTTCTTATCTCCCTCAGGGCATTCTATTTCTTAAAGTGTGAAAATTGTAAACAGATTAACAAAGTTGGAAGGAACCATATACTGTAGGCCATCTAGTCCAACCCCTCGTCCAAGCAGGAGAACCTGCACCATTTCTGACCAATGGCAGTCCAATCTCTTCTTGAAAGTCTCAAATGATGAAGCTCCCGCAACTTCTGAGGGCAACTTCTGTTCCATGGGTTGATGACTCTCAATGTCAGAAAAATTCTCTTTATTTCTAGGTTGAATCTATCCTTGGCCAGTTTTCATCCATTGTTCCTTGTCTGGCCTTCAGGTGCTTTGGAAAATAGCTTGACAGCCCACCCTCCTCTCTGTGACAGCCCCTCAAATATTGGAAGACTGCTATCATGTCTCCCCTGGTCCTTCTCTTCACTAGACTAGCCATGCCAAGTCCCTGCAGCCAGTCATCGTACATTTTAGTCTCCAGTCCCATAATCTTCAGGTCTGTTAGTCAACCACCTACCCAAACAAGAGACCCTACACTATTTCATTCTCTTCTTGAAAGCTTCCAGTGAGGAAGCTCCCACAACTTCAAAGGCAGCTTCTGCCCCATTGTTCTCACTTAGGGGTCCCATTGGCTTCGAAATGTCGGTTGGTGACCCCTAGAAGAAGGCCCTTCTCTGTGGCAGGCCCGTCCCTCTAGAACGAACTACCATCTGCACTGTGGAGGCTCCTGGATCTAACAACTTTTCGCCGGGAGCTGAAGACATACCTTTTCCGCTTAGCTGGTCTGGGATAAGCTAAAATGGGGTTTTTAAGGAAATAATTTGAAATATTTTAATATTGATAATTTTAAATAATTTTAAAGTTTGATAGCCATTGTAAGAGTTTAATCATTTTTAATTGTATATATGATGTTTTAAATTTGTTGGCTGTACACTGCCCCGAGTCCGCGAGGAGAGGGGCGGTATATAAATTCAATTAATAAATAATAAATAAATAGGAACTTTTGATAAAGGATCTAGGTGGCTCAGTGGCTAAGAAGCTGAGCTTGTCGATTAGGAAGGTCAGCAGTTTGGCGGTTCGAATCCCTAGTATAGGTCTCCTGCGTGAGCAGGGGGTTGGACTAGATGACCTCCAAGGTCCTTTCCAACTCTGCTACTGTTAATATTGTCTCTGTTTAGCAGCAGCTCATGCAATGCTTACTAATTTCTGTAGCACTGTCTTCTAATCTAAATTCATTAGCTATTCAATTTTATATGCATCAGGCCAAAACAATTTTCTTATCAAGAAGGGATCCTGAAATTTTCCAGGTGCTGAAGGAGAAATAGAGCAAAACAATAAATAATGAATAATCTCTTTGGAGCAAGGGCAGAAGCACATATAAGGAATACTGAGAAATCAGCCCTTTCTAGCTGTGCCCGCCTCAGATAATGTTCACATTAATTTTTGGTTTTATGACCTACGTACCAAGGGGCAATTTTATATTGTGATAAACAAATATCAGACATTTGGTACCCTGTTTTCAAATGATAGGTTATATTTGATTCATTTGAATTTGCAAAAAAAAACATCCAGAGAAAAAACAAAGGTAAGCATATGATTGGATAAAAATGAAATCCAGTTGCTGCAAGAAGGGAGTTGAGAAATTCATTGGCTCCAGGAAGCACCACTTGACAAATTGGGGATCAGGTAGGGAGAGGAGACTACCCCAGTAATTAAATGCTCTTACAATTTATAAATGAAACTGCAAGATGATTGTACGCAATAAATTACTATTAAATCAGGGATCTGTAAGTAGCTTATGTATTCTAATGTGGAACATATCAGTATGGAATGTTCAGACAGTGGACAAGATTTCCTTAAAATTACTAAATTTATGCAACATAATATATTTATTCCCACATTGGCATCCGCGGTCATTTGCCTTCATCACAATCAACTGGAAGGTTTGCACACACTTAATGCAAATTAACTGATTCACACTGAGCTGGATAATTCGTCACTAGAAGCCTGACTACCTTAAGTTTCTGCCTTTTTTTTCAGCTACATAAAAACTCTGTAATTTGTACTCTTGCTCTGCTTAGTGCTGGGTTTTATTGCCTATATTAAGGATCTCTTCTCAAGAAGACTGCCATCTTTAGCACATTCCCCATAGTATGTTTCATGGCACTACTTGGTACTTAACTTCTGAACAATCATAAGAACCTGGTAGCATCATACAAATATATATTTTTTGAATTCTACAAATAATAATAATAATAATAATAATGCTTCATGGATGTTCTCTGTTTCTGTCTTCTTCTGCCTTCTGGGTTAGTTTAAAACCCTCCTATTGAGGTTAATCAGGCTTCTGCTAAGCACATTTTCCCTGCCCTTTTGAGAAATTTTGAGTAGTTCAGAGAACTGGTAGTAAAAATTCTGACTGGCCCCACCCCCATTTATTCTCTGCCTCCTGAGTCCCAGCTGATCAGGAGGAAATGGGGATTTTGCAATATCCTTCCCTTAATTGGGGAGGGAATGGAGATTTCACAGCATCCTTGCCCTGCCATGCCACACCCACAGAACAACTAGTAAAAAAATTTGAAACCCATCACTGTTTCAGCTCCTTTATCTTTCTACCCCTCACATCCAAAACAAGTAT
Organism: Calamaria suluensis; assembly: GCA_032468135.1. Classification (NCBI taxonomy): domain Eukaryota; kingdom Metazoa; phylum Chordata; class Lepidosauria; order Squamata; family Calamariidae; genus Calamaria; species Calamaria suluensis. The sequence continues at coordinate 33,804 of JANHFP010006837.1, forward strand.
TTTCAGAAATCCAGGACAAGCAGGCTGGCAGACTTGAACAATTTATTTGTGATCAAGTGATTTATTTGTTGCCCAGATTCATTTTGTTATGAGACGTGTGGCAAGTAAATTCAACAAATAAATAAAAAAGAGTTAGTTCAGTGTTTAAGCAACCCATTTCTTTCTAACATTCCCTTATTTATTTCAATACAAATAATTGACAACGGCGTTCAGAAGTATTTCTTTGCATACTTCATCCACTGAGACTGCCCCAAGAAAGTGAAAGTCTTGATTTCTACTTCAAATAACACGTCATCAATGAAACCCCACATTCATGGTTGCTGTTCTGGCTCCGTAATAGTAAAGTAGTGAAGTAGGGTTTCCATCTAGTGGCTTCTTACGGAAATCATGCACAGTCTACAAACAGAAAATATATGAGTAACTTTAATTGGCCAAAATAATATTCTATAACTATCAGATTTGGGCAATCTGATGTCATCAGTGAATGTAGTTTTTGTTTTTTGCCACCCAAATGTAGTAGCTTAGATATCATGGCAACTTGTTAGCACTTCATATGATTAAAAAAGAGTAGATACTAGGGCGATAAAATAGATTTTAGTTGATGAAACTCTTTGGTTGTCTCTCTCCTTCTATCACCCTTCCTTCTGCAAACAAGGAGCAGGTAATTGCATTGGTTTATTCCAGTCTTTCTCGGCCTATATGTCTCCAAGAGTAGTGATGGTATTCAGACGGTTCTATCCGGTTTAGGAGAACTAGTAGCGGCAAGCTGCGGGAAGCTCCGCCCACCCACCCGGATGTCGTCATGTCCCATTTTTTATGCTCTGCGCAAAAGGTCCTGCGCATTTCCGGATGTGACATGTGCGAGCGAAGCGATCGCACACTCACATTTGCAAACTGGTAGCTAATACCACCCCGTCTCAGATATGTGAAAGTTACTGCTGAAAATACTGCTGGAAAATTCTAGGCCTAAATATATAGATGGCACTCAGGTTGCAGAAGGATTGTTTATATTTTTCCTATTTCTGTTAGTTCCACTATTTTGTTCCTACAGAAGACTTTGATCCCTGGTAAGTGATTTAACAATACTTGGGTAATGTGATCTCAAGATCACTTACAAATAAACAGGAGCTTGAAATGCCCTAGCATCCACTTGTAAAAAAAAGCACCCGTTCCATTCAATTTAGGTTCCAATTTAACTGTATATTCTGATATTTACTGTTGTAAAATTGATTCCGTGGGATAAAGATTCCTTCCCTCCTTGAATATCAGATGAAAGAAAGAAGACTCTGAAGAACTGCAAACTCAATCAGTTGAGCCTCACAAAGAAGTTGTGATGTGTATCAGATGGATAGTCTATCCATTTGATACAAGATCGGTCTGAATGCAAAAAAGAAAACAAGCAAGCCCATAATGATCTATCCCAATTTTTTAAAAAAGTGGAAGAAGGGGAACTACGGTCTGAGTATGTTAATCCTGTTTTGCTTTGTTTTTGTTTGTTTCAGAAAAGAAACAAATATTGGGCTTCATCCCTCCCACTGCTTTTATATTTACCTTTAATCATTGTGCACATAATTTGACGACATTCTTTTATTTGATGACATTCTTTGTGAATGTTGCCACATTTGTGATTGTCCTAAATAGACCTCCTGTTAATGCTATTTTCTTGCAGAATGTTATCTACAGGTTGGTATTTATTTTATTTTTTTTGCCAATGGGAACTATGTCAATACTGGCCACCAGTCTCTCCTCTCATACCAATGCTAACACTGTGTCAACAAACAACATTGTTTGCACACAGAGAACAAGTGTTGACCATTGCTCTTTAAAAACACGGGTATTCAGCTAAAAGGTCAACAGAAATTACCCTTTTACCCTACCTAACAATATTTGAGCTTTGTGAGAAGAACAAGATGTTAAGCTGAAGTCTGAAAAGTCAAAAATTTAAGTGCTGCTAGGGCCTCCAAATTATGGTGTGTCAGAACGGAGCTGCCATTGCCAAGGTAGCATTTTTTCAATACGAATCAAAACAATTCACCATTTTTGCAAAATATCAAACTTGTGCATTTATAGAAGCCTTGGAATCAGATATTACTAATTATTTGTGCTTTTAGAGCTCAGCTTTAACAGTAATATGATTGACAGATGTTATCACTCCCAAGGTTCACTCTGGGGGTAGGATTCCAGCTAAGCATCACATTAACTCAGATAGGGAAACTGTGGCCCTCCAAATGTCATTGAACTATAACTAGAAGCCTTTGTGATACATTGGAAGCTTCAACTGTTTTAGTAAATAGGTGGATGAGTCATTTCATTACTATAGCTTGATCGTTTAAATTTTAATCACATTATAATTTGGTCATTTCTGGCACTCTTCCATATGAGAGGGAAAATGGGTTTTAAAACAGCCAAGAGAAGTGGAATTTAATCCTTTTTATAGATTTCTGAATACAAAACTACCTTAATTATTTGGCAGAATGGTGAAAAATGGCTAGCAATGCGCATTACTGTCTTAATTTGCTGTTTAATTAAAACTATGAAGAAACCTGGAGCACCTTTAAAGACTAATCTATTTCTTATAAGCTCACATTTTTTAGATTGAATACATCTTTTTAATGGAAATATATTCATTATATATTATTATTGCTGCTGCTGCTGTTCTTATTATTACTACTACATTTGATAGCCTTGATTACTTTTTCTGCAAACTGATGTCTATGCCTCCAACTATTTTATAGGATGTTGTCCAATACATTGAAGAAGCCTACAAATCAAGAGCACAATAGGAAGAAGAGAGAGGGTTTTTTTAATAAAAATAAAATAGCAATAGTGGATAATGCAGAGTATGTCAGTAAGGAAGAGCCCAAAATTCCATGATAAAAATCCTTTCTGAAGAATTTCAGAAATTCTTCAGAACAATATGAATGGCAGAACAGAAATTAAGTTGGGGCGAAGGAGCCTGAATTGTATAAAAAGATCCCAGAGGTCTTTTTGCTCAATCCACAACTGTTGTTCATTAGTATTTTACTACAGAGTTTGCTGATGCCATAAATGCATCACATAGATATAGATATTGTGCATGATGTTTTCCCTATATCAACATTTATATCCATATGATAGGACATAAATCAGATCCAGGAAGAGGATTTCTGAGTAGACTATCTCCTTCCACCCAAAGATTGTATTTGCTTCACTAAAGAAATACATTTAATTTCAAAGTGTATATCAACTGGAAAAGCATGTTTATGTGTTCCAGCAATCTTTGCCCTGTTGGTGAGCTCAGCCATGACAAGATAGAGTAAATAAGTGATCATCTGAGTTAAAAATGAACTAGAAGGGATTGCCATTAAAGCTCTAAATCCAGAGATCTTTTATATGAGCAAATGATCATACCCAGCTGATAAAAAATTACTACTATGAGGAGCATATTTCGGTGTTTTTTTTTAAGAAAATTGTGCTGCTGGGTTTCTTTCCTGTGCAAAATGTGAATGATAAGGGTCTACCATGGAATAAAAATGAATAGGGAAGGACCCATCTCAATGTTTCTTTCTACCAAGCCAGAATATATTGACCAGGGCTCCAACTCCATATGATTTGCTGTTAAGACAGCATGAAAATAATCAGAGTAAGCCATTCATCTGCAAGTTTGTTTACTTGCTGATTGCACATGCAACAAGAAAAAAAAATAGCTTGTTTATATCCAGAGTCCATGTTTTCAATTCTAATTAAATCAAGAGCCGTTCATTATGTACTTGTGGCATTCTCTACCCTGAGACAAGAATGAGCCTATGCTACAGTATTAGGATGTTCCAGCCCAAAAACACAACACTGCAGGGAACAAAGCGGCTATTTGCAACACAGTAGTATGACATTTGTCCCCAGTTAAGTGATGAGACCACAGGAATAAGGGCTCTGTTTGAGTGGTCCATTCTTGGTACCTGATGGACTACCAGAGGGATTTTAGGACATTTCTCAAGGCCTACATTACTGCTGTGAATGAGCAGCTGATGGTAACCCTCGATTGGATTGTCCCTGGGTAGACTCTGTGCATGTGAATCCTGGAGAACTCCCTGATTTTCAGAGGAACTCTGAGATATGATGTGGCACAAGAAATGCCTCGAGGCCTGCAATAGGAAGATGAAGAATCTGAGAACAAGAACAAGCACTGTTGCAATACAGGCTGTGCAAATTACTTATTTCCCCACTCTTATTGCATGCACAGATAGATAAACACCTGCCCACATGCAATATGAAACCTGAAACAGTGACCCTGTTTCAGGTAACTTGATCCCTCCCATGTAAGGAGCGGCTGGAGAACTCTTAACAAGGTCATTGTTAGAGTTATTCTAGGAATCTGTAATTTAAATCTACTGGGAATTGGAATACGGTAATCCCATGGAATTGACTAAGGCTTAATTTTGCCTGTTTGTCTGGTATGAGGCTGAAAATCAGTTGGCCCTGATAGAGTCCTTGAGTGTTGAAAATGTGAGGGCAACAATAACTAGAATTCAAATGTACCTAAGAGGAGACCATGCCTGCAATTTAATTTTCCTAATAGTACTACTGGTAAGACTCAAAAATAATTGCTTCAATACAGCAATGGTTGAAACTTCTAATACTCATCTTTATTATGAACCAGATCTTTTTGCCTTCAAACACATATTCCATTAGTAAAGAAGTCCAGTACCATTTCTGTATTCAACAACTTTCAACATCCATCACCGTTTGTCAAGTATTAATGAAAGTTGCAGTCAAAAATGTTTGTTGCCTGCCTATTTTAGACTACAATCCTATGCCCATGTACAGTATCTTGGATAACCTGCATAGAACTTTTATTTGTACAGAACCATTTTCTAGTACAGAAAAGTAATAAAAAGCTTTCATCAGCTAATCATCCTGTGTAATAGCCTGCCAATAAAAGGTCACCTAAGAGCCACAAAAAATGTATATATAAATACTGAGGTTGAAACACAGCAACAGCATTTAAACTTATATACCGCTTCACAGTGCTTTACAGCACTCTGAGCAGTTTACAGAACTGGCATATTGCCCCCAATAATCTGACTCCCAGTTTTACAGACTTTGGAAGGAAGGAAACCTGAGTCCACCTTGAGCTCAGTCAGGATCGAACTCCTGGCTGTGGGCAGAGTTAGACTGCAATACTGCATTCTAACCACTGAGCCACAAACATGGCTCCTGTTTCTTTGTTATTTCCAGATTAATTGGTCCTCAGTTTGTTAAAAATTGCATTTCCTGACTTCTCCTTAGCAGTCCTCCTTATACCAAGCCAAACTGTCTATGAACACTTCAGTTGCACAAAACACAAATGCCTCTGGACTGTATGGCGGGCAAAATTAGTCCTCCTTTAATAACAAGAATAACAATAGTAATAACAATAACAATTAGAACAATAACAACAATAATAATAATAATAGTAATCTATTACAGTCACAGACCAGCAATATACAAGAATTATCACTGTTTACAGCAGTGTTAAAATATTTTACTAATAACAATATTAAGTAATAGTAAGTCCATAATAATAAAATACATGGTATCAGGCAGCATGACTCTTGCCCTTGGTTAGAAGATGGTAGAGCGGGTAAGTATGTGTGTAAGTATAGATCCTCTAAAAATTGTTCGAATGAGAGATTGGTGCAGTATGCACCTTTAATTCCGTTACCAAATTTTTCCTTGTGATCGTTGCAGCTGCACGAAACTTTGCTACTGTATGTGTGGTAGCCAGGTTTGAGTCCCAGAGTAGATTGTCTACATAAAAATGGTCTGACCTCCCTGGTAATCTCGCTAATAAGGGAAGAATATGCATCGACCTAAAAACTCTGTATAACTCACAGTGCAATAAAACGTGTGATATCTTTGATACATACCTGTTCTGCTATTGGGGTCTTATTATACCTGACTTGGAGGAGTGCTGATGGGAGGATGTTAAATCTGACTCTGAAGAATGCTATTCTCAAACAGTCACAGAGTTGGAAGGGACCTTGGAGGTCATCTAGTCCAACCCCGCTGCTCACGCAAGAAACCTATGCTAGGGATTCGAACCACCAAACTGCCAACCTTTCTGATTGACAAGCTTAGTGTCTTAGCCACTGAACCACCTATGTTTTGGGAAGATCAGGTCCTTGATGGTTCCCACACACCCTGTTTAATTCTGTTCCTACTATGGAGAGGCAACCTATTTATTTATGAATGGAACTCCATGTCTTTTATTCTATTAATGATGAATTGTTTAGCTTGGTCAAAGCCTAGGATTATCCTCCTTTTAAACATCTATACCTCCACACTGGTCTTGGCAATATGAAAAGAATATTTTTCACCACTGGGGGGCATTAATGCACTTACTTAAATGCTGTGAAGCTATCTGCTCTTTGCCAACAATATTATCCAGCACAAGACTGCAGGTTAGATGCATACTATTCATGGCTCAGTTAAGCACTTTATCATTTAGGAATATTAACATTGTTCGTATGTAAAACCCTGCATTTTAAAATAGAAGCTAAAAATATTTTGCCCTTCTTCATCTCAGTCAACTATGTGTTGGCAAAAGTAAAGAGCAAAGCATGCTTCATATTGTTCTCTTACATGAAAAACAAACTTTTATTTTAAGTTCAGACAAATATTATCTGGAAATTTTCCCACCCTCAATATAGCCAATAGCATGTTCAGTTCTCTTCAGGTTGTTCAGCTTTGAGTTGTGTAATAATAACCACAAAGAATAGCCAATCAAACCTCTGGCCTTTTAAAGTTTTTACTCTTGGAACTCAAGTTTTTCTCTAAAATGGAAGGGTGGGGGACTTAGATTAAGTTGACCAGAGATCCCGCTTTTGGCGGGATAGTCCAGCTTTTTAGCAATTTGTCCCACATCCCGCAGCATTTTAAAAAAGTCCCGATTTTTGAAAAGTTATGCTGAGCACGACTGCCGAGCAGGCAAGGAAGGAGAAGGAGGTGCTGATGATGGCGGATGAAAGCACAATTGAAAGGCCATCTCTGCTGCTTAGCTACGCCCCCTGACCGCTCCGGCAACGCCTCCTCCCCAGAGACCGCCAATGGTGCACAATTGAGTTAAGGGGAGGCCACACCCACCTGCTCTCCTCCCCACCCACTCTTGGTTTCTTGCAGCTGCCTCCATGTGTGCAAACACAAAAGACACGCTGTGCACACTCCAGGCACAGAGTGAGGAAGAGAGGGAGGAAGAGAGGGATCCCTCTGGCCGTCCTCTCCCTGCGCACAGCGAGAGCTGGTATAGATTTTGGGAGATCACATGGCCCAATTCAATGGCCAACAGTGTAGTGGTTCAGAGCCCTGAACCCTCCCCCTCCTATTTCAGCTGATACAGGGCAGCAGCGGAGGGAAGGAGGGAGAGAGAAAGAAAGAAGGACACTGTCCAGGGAGTTGTCCCCCCCCCCCGCTGCCACCTCTGCCACCGAGCCTTCCT
>JANHFP010006843.1:34463-44968 GCA_032468135.1 Calamaria suluensis
TAAATAATTTATAAATAAATAAAAAAATAAAATATATTATTTATAAAAATAAATTTATACATTTAAATTAAAATTATTATACCAGTATACTATAATGTGGACATTATAGAAAGACAGACATTTTAGTGACAAAAAATCAGGAGTCTGGTAATATATTTACTGATTAACAAATGTTAGAACCCAAAGTATGGATCATAGATGAGATTTTTGCAGTAATTATAAAAGGCCAATTACAAAACACACACAAAACCATCAACAGCATCTTCAAAGGAATAAAAGTCAGTAGGAAGAGAAGAAAACAACACATTACCATTCCTGGATATCCTCATCAGCAGAGGCAGTGACAACAAATTAGAATCAAAAGTATGTCATAAAATCACATCAGTAAGTGCCCTACTACCAAAGTAATATCCCAACCTCCCATAAGAGAAACTAAGAACTCTATTTAGACAAGCACAAACACACTGCATCATCCTGAACATCAGAAAAAGGAAACAGATCATCTATACAATATCTTCCAATAAAATGGACATGAATACAGCTTCATTGCTCCTGACCACTTAATCCAATGCAGTTTAAGCAACATGAGCTGTGAACAGAATAACATTGCTATATATCAAAACATCTCAGAAACCACTAACAGACTATTACCATAACATGGCATCACCATACTACCAGCCACAGAAGTAAAAACAGGAGTCATCTACACTACAGCATACAGAGTAAGGATAACAAAAGTCACAATGTAGGACAAACAGAAGATTAGCAGATTAGATCCATAAACAACTAGCAGTCAGAAGACTTAATGAAAGAAAACTCCTTAATTTCACAATAAATGGATAGATCTAACCTTAATTTAAAATGGGAAACTTTGAGTATCCTAGGGGTCACCAACCTTTCTGACCTCAGGGACCACTAAATTCATAATTTTAAATCCCATGGATCACTAACATGATTTTTTAAAAAAAAGATAAATATTTAGTGCAATATAAAAAAATGGAAATAATTTTCTTGCAGACCACCAGTGGTCCATGGACCACTGGTTGGTGACCACTGTCCTAGACCTAGCCAAGTCCAAAAACACCAGAAAATTTCTGGAAGCCTGGCACTTAGACAAATCAGGCATCAACAAGCATATAGGAGCTGTGGTGGTGCAGTGATTAGAATGCAGTATTTCAGGCTAAGTTTTGCTCACTGCCTGGAGTTTGATTCTGACTGGTTCAAGCATGACTTAGCTTTCCATCCTTCCGAGATCAGTAAAATGATGATCCAGATATGCTGACTCTATAAGTTGCTTAGAGGGCTGTAAAGCACTATGAAGTAGTACATAATTGCTGTATAGATATAAATAATATGGAGCATGGATGTGCTCAACCATTGCAACTGTGACAACAATATTTGAGGATCAATCTGTAACTGAGCAGTGTAAAATTCTATATCTATACTAACTAACTAAATAAAATAATTGAAAATTTATCACAATTTATTTTTGACATTATTGAAAGCCTACAATTAACATTTCAGATTCATTGCTTATGATGTGGGAGAAAAGGCACTTCAAGTGGGAAGAAAAAGCTTGTTCTTGTTGCTGTTCTTCAGTTCTAACAGCTATAGTTTTGCTTAATGTCCTTCACAAAGGAATTTCATATAAGAAAGGTTCCATCTTTACATACTTGGTAATTCTTCTATCAGATTTTCACTGTAGACATGAGGTTTGAACAATTTCCGTTTTGAAGCCATGACAGGTGTTGATGTACCCTAGATCAAGAATATTAGATGAAAATAAGAGACTGGCTGAAATAAAACATGCTTTTATCCTTTGATCTTGCAAATAATTGTGTAACAAATACATTATAGCCACAAAATTGCATTCCAGCACAATGATTTTATTTGAAAGATTATCATATATCTCTATATTATATTCAAAAAAGCTATTCAAATCATCTGTAGAGTGTGCGCATCATAGCAGACATATATGATCAGGATAACCTAAATACATTTTCATGAACAATACAGGTTCCCTATATAACAAAATATATGCCAGAATGCTTGTTGAGGCTTTCAGCCATTCCATTGTTTCCCTGAGAAGGGTTTTTGTTTCTTAATGGTTTGTCGCATTTGTGCATCTCTTCCTTCCTTTTCAAACCCCTTCCTCCTGTCATCTCCCTTCCCCGACTGATAGCGATACTGCCAGGAGAAGCGAGGCTCCTAAGGCAGGCACTCCACCGACGACTAAGCCAAGCAATCGCAGTCTCCGCGAGGGCTGCTTATTGCTTACCAACGAGGAGCAAACACACAACACACTCACGGCACAACTTCGGCGCGCTCTCTCCTTCCACTTTTGGAATTCTCCCGCCAAACGTCAGCCGGTGGGGGGGAGGCGCTTTGTGATGACCTCATCAGTCAGAAAGCAGCCATCTTCTCGGGCCCTTTAAGAGGACGTCAGTACTTGATCCCGGAAGGCTGAAGGGGGACCAGGTCGGTGTTGAAAAGCGGGTCTCCCCATGTTTCCCTAGTAGCATGTTCAGACAATCCGGGGCTTCGGCCTCCCCATTTGCCGTATTTGAAAAGACGGGGCCTCCAAAGAGTGGGATGGTTCTGATTTAAGAAATAGGGATAAAAATCATTTCCGTATGCCTTCTTTTTTTTAAGTACCGAGGATCAAGTCCCAGGTACTTCATTCTAAGCGTGTGAAAGCGGACTGTGATTACAGAAAGGGAAAGACAGATAATACAGTAATGCAAGTTTAAAGACTTCTTTGACGTATCTTATTTTTTCTGCTTTAGAACTGAGTTCTAAAAAAATAGGTCTTGAGGCTGATTCCTTCTTTTTAAATGAACCCCTGCTTCTTTTAACTGTCCATCCTTTAACTTTATTCTTCACGTCCTCTCTCCACCTGTGCAAATCTAAGCCAAATCTAGCTACTCCAGTGTTTTCCTGAAGCCAAATGAAAAAATAATATTCAAACCTCTCATGGCATCTCCCAAATCTTATTTTTCTTCTAGATTTTTTCTTTGTTTAAATGTACGTTTAATAATTAGACAACTGGAGGCTTAAGAAAATATTTTAGTATCTGTTTTGAAAATGATGGAACAGGAAATTTCCTTCTGTTAGCCAATTGAAAGTTAAAAATATAATGTAAAATAAGCATAAATATTATGCTTTTTTATCTCGAAAAAAAGATGTTGTATAATCAAATGGATGTAAAACCTTTTCCTATCCTTTTACCCTTTTCCCTACCCCTATAAATCAATAAATTCTTTTAAATGGACATTCTGTACATGTTTCTGGAAAAGTTGGTAATGATAATTTCTTATTTGGCATCTTTTAGACTCATCGGTTATTATACTATAATTTGTGATCTTTTAGAGATTAAAGACTGAAGCTGGTGTGCATGACCAGAACTCTTCTTAAACATGAGTGAGCCAGAACTGTTGTTGGATTCCAATATTCGATTATGGGTTGTGCTTCCCATAGTCTTCATTACCTTCTTTGTGGGGATGATTCGTCACTATGTATCCATCCTTCTCCAGAGTGATAAAAAGCTTACTCAGGAACAAGTGTCTGACAGGTAAGAGATGTCCTAAATAGTTGACCAGTGTCTCTTTAAATAATAATTATAATAATATATTTTGTAGATTGATATAGCACATGCTGGAGGATCTAGAGCTGCCATTTGCAAAAGATGGCACATATTATTCTTTGTATCAGCTCTTCCTGTAGATGTGTATATTTTATTAGGAAATCTGGGAGTATCCCTTGATCTTCTTTTGCTCTTAAGATACTTAATCACAGACTAGATTATGCCAAGCCTTGATTATATGTGCCCAAGACAGACAAATGTATTATCCTTTTATACTTTTGCCACATATAATTATTCTTGCCATATATAACAACAGCAAAAGATCCAAGAATGAATGATAGTGTTAATTTTGTGATGGGCATCTGCTTAGAAAGGTCTATTTTAAATATGTGGTTTAAAATCTGTTCTTGCTAGATAAATGAAATCTCTAAATGTAAAACACAATTGAGTTGATGGTTTATGCTGGGAAACTAAAAAATTACACGAGACTTGAATTATAAAATGTTTTGTGTAAGATCAAAATATGTTTGAAGTTTGCATGAGAATAAATAGAATGTTAGTGAATAGTTCAACACTGATCACAGTGAAAGCTAAAGATGTATGATTTATTGTTTAATTTATACACTGATAAGTGTACAAAGGATGATTTGTGGTGCAATTAGGAGTTGTATTGCTTAGAAAGGTATATAGCTATGTATGCAGAAACACAATACTGTTGGCTGAGAACCTACATAATTTTCAGCAGATCTTAAATACAATAAAAAATCAATAAATTGAAGGTGAAAATAATTGGTATATCAGGAGAAATATGTAAATAAATTAAATGTATTAGAAATGGAGAATTTAAGAAGTTATGTAGTAAAATAAATGATAAGATCAAGATTGTATTGGTGTTGAATGAATGTAGACTATATAAAGTGAGTGATACAAAAGAAGCATGGTTGAGGTGGTTTAGTCACATAAACCGAATGGTTGAAGATCAATCACAAAATAGATAATTGAAGGAAGAATGAATGGGTTGAGATGAAAGAGAAGACTGATGAAGTTGTTTGGTGGAGTTGATGCAGACTGAACAAAGGGAGAAATGAAATTAGGACAGCTTGGAAAAAGTGACTTACAATCTGTACTTGCATTTACAACTGTCGCATCACATCCCCACGATCATGTGACTAAAATTTGAGCACTTGGCAATTGGCTGACATTATGAATAGTTGGAGTGTCCTGTGGTCACATGATCATTGCAATCTTTTCTGTTGATTTCCAGCAAAATGTACCCACTGGGGAATTTGCAAGATTTGCTTAATGTCTGGTGATTTGTTTAACACCTGCTGCAAAAATTGTTGTAAAATCAAGTCCAACTTGACTTACAACCACACCAACTTAGAACAGAAATTTCTGTCCCAACTATGGTCACAAGTCAAGGACTAATTTTGTTCCTTAAAATTTTCTACCATTATTAAAATGAATGGTTGCAAATTGATGAGTAACCATGTGCGAATCATGGATGGACACAATGGAAGCAAGTACAGTTTGCCAGTGTAGAAAAGAATGGATTGAAGAGATATAGTGAAGGATGCTAATGCAAATGATTGAATATCCAGACTCCTGGAAGGGAAAATTGAACTTTGTTAAATGGGTTTGTTATATCTGGTGCAAAACAAAGTCTACATTCCACAATAGGAACATTATATCCATTTTCAAGGATGGAAGTAATAGTATGGAGATATGGATTGGGGACATATTGTTACCTCAGGATCCTTGAAAGAAGTATGAGTTGTGCTTCATATCAGTGAATTCTGCAGACTGTGAAGTCATCTACTTATCTACTGAAGTTGAAACATGAGGAGGTCATGCAGTAAGACAGTAATTCAAAATATCAAGCGTACAGTACAATGAAAAAGACAATCCAATTTTGGCAATGGTCAGGTCAAGTTCTAGATGTAAATCCTATTGTAACAGAACTAAAATGAGGAATTAATGTTTGAATTTTCTTTCTTATTTTACATAATGGCCTTGTTTTGTTTCAGCCAAGTTCTCATTCGAAGTAGAGTCCTCAGAGAAAATGGAAAGTACATTCCAAAGCAGGTATGTAAGGGATTTCTATTTGTGAAATAATCATTATTGTGTGTTGAAATTAAAGGCTATTGTGTATGTTTGCCTGATTGGCTAAGCCAGATTTTCCAGTAACTATAGTTGTGCTACTCTGTGGTTCCTGTACTATGCTATGACAAACTTTTCTGGAAAATCCCATTCCCAGTGAAAATTATACTAGGACTATGATTCAGTTTATGATTAGGATTAGGCTTCCTTCCAATCAGAGTCAATACCAACATTTGCGCCAACTGCACTGGTGGCGCAGTGGTTAAAATACAGTATTCACAGGCAAACTCTGCCCACAGCCTGGAGTTCAGTCCTAATGAGGCTCAAGGTTGATTCATCCTTTGATCCTTTCACGGTTGGTAAAATGAGGAGCCAGATTGTTGGGGGGAAATATGCAAATAAAGCTTCTACATCGTAAACTTCCCAGAGAGTGCTGTAAAGTGCTGTGGGGTAGTATATAAGCTTAAATGATATTGCCATCACAGTTATATTTGCAGAGAGTCCTTAAGGAAAGGGAAGGTGACAGTTTTACATTCAAACTTATTTTGAACCTCAGTGAAACGCATGGGAAAATTATATTCCCAATGGAAATTAAACTAGTACTAGGATTGGGGTTGGCATAAAGATTGGGTTTCCTTGGAGTAAGGTCAAAAAACTGACATTTATAGAGATTCTCAATGAAAGTGAGGGTTGATAGCTGTTTGTTTGGACTTTTTTGAGACCTCCATAAAAATGCATGAGGAAGTCCCAATCCTAGTGAAAATTAAACTAGGGATAGAGATAAGCTTTGGGTTACCCTTTTTTGAGGTCAGGGCCAAATATCAACACCAGACATATATTCACAGAAGCTCTTAAGGAAAATGAAGGTGACATCTTTCCATTTGGACTTATTTTTGAACTGCAATAAAATGGAAGATTCTATTCTGAGCATAAATTAAGGAAAAAAGATATTGATTGTTTTGAGATCATTCTTAAAACATCAGTTCCTCAGGAAGGTTAAATATACTTCAATATTTTTAAAAGGTAAAGTGTTTCTATTATTAATATGCACATACAGGCCCATGGGACAAATCACATCTGACCTCTGCTAATTTAAAATGCTGAAGTATCAAAAGTAAAGAATAAAGCAATTCTCTAGCCTTTTGTACTCAGTGCTATTTCTGAATGAAGAACCTAGTGATGAAATATCTAGTGAAGATCTTGTTAAAAATGAATTTTGGTTGTTTAGAAGGTAGTTCAATATTGCTAACTGAAGAATTGGGAACACCATATATTTTGAAAGATGTACTCAGCTGCTTTTTCATTTATGCTGTATATAAACTGAGTGTCAAATAACACCATCAATATCAAGAAAATATATATGAACTAATGCAATAAGGTTATGTTGAAAACTCTGGAGATGACCTTTTAAGTTCAGGAAACAGCCTGTGAAAAAGGCCAGATCTTGAAACAGACTCCCATCCCATTTGGAGGTATACTTTCTTGATATAAGTTCTAGTAATATACCCATGGTATCACAACCACTCTTTAAGCACTCTTTTAACATTTTGCCTGTTGTACCATCTATACCTGCAGCTTTCCTACGATTAAAGTATCTCACATTTATGACCTTTTTGTAATTTTTAATGCATTTCTTTCACTTCTACTATTTTTCTGGAAGATCCTTGTTTAGCCCTTTTCATCCGCTTCCATTTTTTAATTTTTATTACTGTGTATGATCTCAGCATTTAACATTAACCATTCCTTAATTCCTTAATTTTTGTAGCTTTTCCTATATAACACTTTCTCTCATTTTCATATTTGCAGCTATCATTTTTAATATCCAGTTTTCCTTATGCACAGGTCTTTTACTTCTTCATTTTAGCAAGTGTTCATATTTTCTGTTAGCATAACTACACTCTCTTCCTGCCATACTGGAACAGTTTTACAGCCTTCCCCTCACATCCACTTTCTGGACATTCTGTTGTGAGATTAAACCCAGTCTTTGATAAATGTTGCCTTTTTTTCCTTCAGTCATTTCTGACACGGAAATATTATTTCAATAATCCTGATGATGGGTTCTTCAAGAAAACTAAAAGAAAGGTAGTGCCTCCTTCTCCAATGACAGGTATGTAAGAAGCCTTCCTGAAATAGTTTTATTAATGTCATTAGAAACATTTAGTTTTGTTTCAGGCTTAGAAATAGGTATTGATTTGATGGCTGATTTATTTAGAAAAATAAAACAAGTTGGATATCTTGCACGATAAGTCTTTCTGCCTTAGTTCTTGAAAATCCTGCAGGATCAGCTGAAGAAGTGTGGTTTCCCTTTATTCATAATATATCTGTCTTCCAATAACACATAATAAGAGCTCAGAACACATTAAAGTAGCAAATAAATAAATAAATAAATATGATTGAATGATTCAGTAACTTACATTGTGATTATGCTTCTACTGTACATCAACCAAACACTGACTATGGTTTAGATTATGATTCAAGCAAAGCATTCTATATACCAGGGTTGTCCAACTCAAGGCCCTAGGGCTGGAGGTGGCCCTCAGGGTGCTTAGATCTGGCCTGCAGGGTTGCCCTGGAAACAGCAAAGGACCAGCCCGTGGTGCCTCTATCAGTGAAAACAGAGCTGGGGCGGGCCGCCTGCAGTTCTGGTTTTTCTGGCAATGGGTTGTAGGAGGCCATCACAGCTGAAAATGGAGCTTGGGAGCCTGTTATCGCTGGCAGAGTGCTCAGACCTCCACAGGCACCCCCAAAATGAGTGACGCTGAGCTGGCCACACCCCCAAAAGGTCAAACACAAGCCTGACGCGATCCTCAGTGAAATTGAGTTTGACATCCCTGCTATATAGAGCCTGAAACGGGCTTGTGTTACAGTGGCATACTCCTGCTACAGTCTAGTTTGGCATTCTGGTTTCCTGGTTCTTAAGCAGCCTCTGTTGTTCTACCAAACAGAGTGGTCTCTGGAGTAGAAGCAAAATCAGACCATTCTGTCAACAGCATTTCTGCCATTCTAAAATTCCACACATAGAGGGAATTAATTTGAGTTCGGATTAATTGAACATTTTTTTTATGTACGAGGCTCTGACCTCAGTCATCATATTTTTTTTCCTATCAATTCAAAATTTAAATGAATTAAACAGTGAGTGGCAGGGATATTTAACCTCCAGAACAGAGTCACTGTGGCCTCTATAGTGAAGTCTATAGAATTGACAGTATAGTCATTGTGGCTAAAGTGAAATTGAGCTCATTCTTTCAAACAAATGTAGTTACCATTTTGTTTGTTTGAACTTCCTTCTAATTGTTTGCAAGAATAACATGTTCCAGGTTTTTGATTGGAATAAATTTGGAGCAGTTTGTACAGTTTCAGATTCTGATCCTACCAATTAAGACTTTGCTACCCTTTACTGTTTTAAAAGCTACTTTGTCCCATTCATGTCCTTAAAATGACAGTTAAAAATAACTGAGATCTATTTATTTATGTACATCTTAAGAGTACTCCTACATTACTCTTTATTTTTAAACGTGTATTTTAAAACAATCCCAAATGAATTTTGGGTTAAAATTTAGAAAAAGAAAAACCCCTCCTTAATTTTAGCGAAATAGATTCACAGTCTGTTAATAAAAGATGCAAAAACTTTTCAGTGTTAGGCTGTTGTACCCCAAGAAATTTTAAGAGACATTGTCAATATTTACAATAAGATAGGCCTACAGGTCAGTCAGTCTCAAAAAAGCAAATTTAAATGCTATTTGATTTTTATCCTATCTTTCATTCAAGACCTCAAGACAGGGTACATACCACTCCCTCAATTAACTTTTCTCCACATAAGAATTTAATCTGTGGGGTAGATTGTCCTGAGAATGACTGATCCAAAGTCAACCAGTGACCTTCTGTGAGTGAGGGTGGACTTAACACTTTAATCGTTGTACCACACTGACATGGCTAAATATTAAAATGAAGATTAAGTCAGGGTGATCTTTTGTTTCATTCTGTTTCTGTATTCAAAGCTTTTCAGAAATCCAGCAGTGGAGGCAAACTGCCATATATTCACTTGAACATTTGTTTGCCTTGCAGATCCTACCATGCTGACAGATATGATGAAGGGGAATGTAACAAATGTGTTACCTATGATTTTAATTGGTGGTTGGATCAACATGACCTTCTCAGGCTTTGTCACAAGTGAGTGTCCACCTAGGATTCCAAACCTACACAATCAGAAACCGTTGAAATTCCTTGCATGCAGATGTGGCATTCTATAGATCCTCTACAATGGGTTTTTTCAATTTTTTAATTAATTAAGTACCATCATGTGAATGTCAACTCTTAGGGACCACATAGATTTTTTCAGTCTTTAACCTGGTCTTTCAACTGTATACCCATTTCCCCTGTACGTAATTGAATTCATCCACCTTGCTGATGGTCTTCCTCTTTCTTTCCACCCTACCTAACATTAGAGCCTTCACATGGTTTATCTGAAGTAAGATAATTGGAGCCTTGAGGGAAAATTTTGCATTGCTTTATTGGATGATACATTTTGTTGTTGTTTTTTGAGGCTATGGGAGTTTGCATAAATCATTATTTATTAGCTTTAATTTTCTTCTTTGAAATGAAAGAACTTACAACTCAGATTGCTTTATGGCTTAGAACATAGTAAATATGAAGAAAGGTTATCTTTCTTTTGGAAGTAACTGATGTAAATATGTGTTACACAATTTATCTTGATATTCTCATTTGCCTAGACTAGTCAAAATGCTTCTCTTTGTTCTTGTATTGATTTGCATTTTTCTTGACTGTGTATGTGTAGCACTTGTTTGTTTAACTTGCTTTGTTT